>JARHVA010000052.1:8552500-8575000 GCA_037957365.1 Torreya grandis | reverse complement strand
TAAACATCATAATTCATGGTTTTAAAACCTTATATGGAATCCAAATCCACTTGTAGACCCTCCAAGACTGATTCTGCTTGTTTAGCCTCCTTAATGTTTGGCTTGACACTACCTAGTTTGAGATAAAAAAGTGGGTATACCAACTATTTTTATAACCAATAAAATGGAATGGGTTTATTTAAGAAGTCATAGGGGTCATTTATTACCAATTTTAATACTTAATTGTGATTTTAAGGTCCTTAAATGACTATTTTAGCCTAAATTAGCCTCATCTTGCTTACAACTTCATGACTCTATTTGAATATGGAAGATTTGATTTTGGAGGCCAATGTAGGTGGATTTATGGAATAAACAAAAAAATTATATTTAATATATTTTTAATTCATCCCCCTTCATCATTATTTGTGCCTTCATGGAGTAACTATCCTCTTAAAACCTCTAATTTACTTCTACAAGGTTTGGAGATTAAGGGTTTAATTTGACCCTAAGAGGTCTATAGACATTTCATTTGTGGTTTGACTAAGCATAGAATTCATGGAATGGTATTTTGGAATATTTTTATCCTATTTTATATCTTATCAAATTTATCCTACCCTCTATCTATGACTTGTGGTGTCCCCAATGCACATAAATGCCCTCCTTGGGATATTTGACTAAACTTTGCTAGAATCCCTACACAAACCATTTTCTTCTTGTACCTTGATTAATGATGGGATTAAAGTGATGCACATACCTAAAATATAGATAATAAATAAAAATAAAGGATATTTGAGCACCAGAACCCTCAACTTGAAGTGGCCTCTGAGCCAACTGAAACAACATTGCCTTCCATTCTCAAGTCTACTATAGTGACTGTCTTGTAGGTGTTTACTTTCATTCTTGACTGAGTGGTGAGGTAGTAATTCTTGATGTGATTATAATATAACTTTTTGATATAATATATTAATTTAGGATCTCTCTATGAGCTTATATATCTCACAACTTGCACTAAGATGGTGAGCTTCACCACTTAGTACTATTCTCATGCAAGCCAAACAAGTGGTTGTAGGTGTGTATGGAAAAGGAATTTTAATGGAGTGTCATGATTGTATTTTAATCTCGCCATGGTATTATGGTAGTTATTTTATCCCAAAACCTCTACTCTTAAATCATTATTGACCTATTTCTTTCAAAACAACCTTCTTAAGACATAGTCAATAAGTGAGAGAATGCTCAGCTATAGGCGAATGTACTATTGTAGATGCCTTTTAGTTTAAGCTTTAGACCTAGAAACTAGGTATTCTCATTGAAATTAAATTTAATGTGACACTGTTCCTTTCCACCTCACCTCAAGTATATGGTGTATTCAAACTCTATCATCTTCAAACTTTCTCATTTTCCCTTAACCTACTAACAGTAGGCTCCTAAGGTGTTGTTGTAGGTTTGTTCCTATGTTAGTATTTATTCAAAGGGTCAAAAATATCATATTGAAATGCACTAGGATTATTGATCATAATTAACACTTGAATTATTCAAGAGATACCCCACTGTCTCATCAAACCTAACTTTGTTAAACCTCTATTAGACCTTCCCCCATAAACCAAGCCCATCTCAGCCATTTGGTTGTAGGTGCTTGTGACCATTACAATAATTTCTTGAAGTGAAAGATTAATGTGGATAGGTGGTAATATCACCTTGATGGTCTCACCGTTCATCTTAGAGACATTCACTATCTTCACAATATTAGATCCATATTCTTGATTCTCCTCTCAGTACTCATTTGATTGAGCTTTATAACCTTGTTGTATGAACTGGTAATGTCTACATGTGCCTCTTGGGATAGTGGCCTTAATATAATTCATGTATTTCTATGGAATTTTTTCCTTGATTAGAATCCATCACCAATTTTATCTCTTTCATCTACACTTGCCTTTGAAAGGTCTCCTTTGTTATGCCTCTTTAGTACTCTACTATAGTAGTCCACATGGTTGTATATGTGTTTTGAATTCCCCTTAATAAGGTACAAGACCATATCAAATAAAATTATTATTTCCTTATGGTTTCCAAGGGTCACCAAAGATATATGGAGATTTATTACACATGGTTAATACCTATAAGGGGGGGGGGGGGTGTATGGGTGGAGGAGAATGGAAGTGGAGTGATAAAGGGAAAATAGGGGAATAACACATAACAATGGTAGTGATGGTGAATAGAATGATAGAGGATGGAATGTGTCATTAAATGGATGATAATACTCCCTTATAGGACTAACCTCATGCACATAGAGAACTTTTGACCTAATCTGAAGCTAACATGAAGATTTGGAGGGCATAAAACATCATACAGGGCCTCAAGATGACACCTTAATTTTACCAAAGAGACTTTAAATTATTCTAAAGTGGGATAGAGTGGGTTTGTATAAAATGAGATGATTAATAAGCCTGATGAGGTTGCTAAGGAGATGAATAAGACTATTGGTAGGAGTATGAAATTGTTTCATCATTAATATACTTTATTTTTTAATTCTCTTTAGCTATATGTGAAACTTGTAGGTGCCGTAGACTATACATAGTCCATTACATAATGAATTCCATATATGCATGATTCTTCCTCCTTGAGATCATCATAGGTGGAAAGGGATATTGGATACTCAAAAAAGACATTAAAATAACTAAGACATCTCTGACAACTCTCCAATTCAGCTTGCCTCTCTTGACAAGGACCTAAAATATTAGTTAATTGCATAAATTAGTCTACAAGCTGCACATAAGAATCAATCATGAGGATTTTCCACTTTTGTAATCTCACAAATGTGAGACAAGTTTTCCAATTGTCATGGTAGGCTCATTCGAGACTTGAGATAACAAAATCAGCCATTAGATTGAGAAAACAACTCAAAAACACATGAAAACCATCTAGTTGAAAATGGCCTATGCAAATGTGAAATGCATACATATCCCTTAACTTATTAAGGAAGGTTTATAAAGTTGAGGAGACCAATACTCAAACACTTTCTCATGATGGGAAACTAGTTGACTCTACTTTCCATGGCCAATACCTTAGACCTACACTTTCTCTCTCCTATATGGTACAAGCAAGAACTTGAGGACTATCCAAGCTTGTAAATAAGGGTTGATGAAGAGAAGAATGGTTTTGGGCCTGAATGGAATCCTTTTCTCATTAATTTTTTTTGAGACATCACATATGAGTTAAAATTTAGCCTTAGATCCCCTGTTGTATAGTAGAGTCCATATATTTTATATAATGTGCAAAAAAGCTTCCAAAATCTTTGATTTTTCACTATTTTCCCAAGCTTCAAGCTTTTCAGCATTATTTAATGGTTAGAGGGAGAGAATCATGAATAAATAAGCATTTACAAAAAAATTAAAATGTAGGAGGAAAGTGTAAAAGTCATAAAGTGCCATGTTGGGTCCGCTTGACTTAGTGGAAAGGGTGTGGGTGGCTCATAAAATGACTTTATGTGGCATGAAATGCATGTGGAAATAATTTGGTGTGGATATAATGTAGTCAAGGATCTTTTTAAACTTAATTAGCCACATTATGCCCTTTTCTAGGGTTTTCAAAAGGTTATATAAGCTCATAAGGTGGTTTGAGGGGTCATGAAGGGGTCAAATGAACTTTAGGTGAGTATGTCATGTGAAATGATTTAAATTTAACATGAAATTTATATTATATCCTCAAACCAATGTTAAGACATATTCATACTACTAAAAGACCACTATACTCCTCAAAACATACATAAGCACTCATTGGCTTTCATGACCTCTGACAATGACCTCTCTCATTTTAAGACACCATGACACCCATTATAACATCATAATGACTTGAAGACACTCATGCCATCATGAATTCAAACATAAGACCATGACACAACATGATGCTCCTAATAAGGATTCCAAGGCTCTCATGGGACAAGGAATACATGACCACACTGGGAGCAATTAGAAGCAAGCTAGTACGATGGTCACTAAAATTTTTTGATATAGGGGTTGACATTTGGTCTATGAGGCCAAATTTTCAACACCATTCTCATATTTATAAGATTATAACCTTGTAATAAAAATCAATAAAAATATATAGTTTTATTTTAAATCATATTCCATTTGTTTCCCTTATTTCCATTATATTCATTTGAATGTACATAATCATTATGTGCCTTCCCATGTTCAATAATAATTAACCACTTCCTTATTGAATCCTAAGAGGTTTCTTATAGAAATTTCCAATGATAAACATGTTCCCTTGACTGGTCCACTCTATAATTAAACTTTACCAATTTATAAAATATCACTATGATCGGTGCAATAGATGTATTATAATGACAATTTCATTTTTTATCTCTTAGCTTCTATAAGCCTAATGTTAGGGCCATTTCTCATGCTTTATCATTAAACCCATTATTTCATGAGGTTATAATCTCTCCCTTTCCACATGATTTTATCATGCAGGAATTTACTTTATTTAATAGATGTGGAGATCCAAATAATAAACCTTAAGACTTTATATTATTCTCTTAGATATTATGCATATCATGATAAGTTATTACTTAAGATATTTTAATAAGTTTGATATAATATGTAGTATATTAGTTTCATCCCTTGCCAAATGGGTCCATACATTCCATTTTTTTATTAGAATAGGCTTTCTTAGAATATTTCATTGCCAATAATGGCCCATGAGCTACCTTTGATCATGTATTATTTATCAATAAGGCTCTATATGATAACATTCATGATTATGTACTTAATTTTAAACCTAGTATGCATTTATTTCTTTAACAAACATTAGATATGGAAAGAAACTAAATATTTGATAAAAATATTCTACCACCTCTCAAAGAAAAAAATATTTTCAATGACTATTCATATTTTAGTGATATTTTTTGTGAAGTTAAGACACTAGAGGTTGATCTCTTATGCATCCATGCACTTACATATGGCATATTTACACTTTAAAACATTATGTGATAAAACTTTTTAAATAATTATCATGTGCTTAAAATGAATTATACTAAGATATTGGTTAATAATATAGAGCAAACATGAAAGAATAATTCTCCTTTTCATTAATAATGGATACTTTTTGAAGTACCAGTGGTTTAATCTTAGGTTAAATAGAGAAAGGATTTTTAATTAAAGATGGAGAGAGGGAGGAAAGGTATAAACTCTTCAAATTTTAATCCCTATTCTTAGAGGGAAAAAAGAGATAGTGATGGGCCTGACTATGAAGGTGTTGATAACCTAGGGATGTGAGCTAAAGAGGCCTCACCATTTACTAAAAATGATGGAAGATCTATGATTACATGGGCATAAAAACATAAAGGAACAAATTATGATTAAAAAGTGTATCATTTGGATATTTGTTTCAAACCAAAGGCTATTGACCATTGATTTAATATAGATATTCTAGCTTCTTTGGTGAGTAGATCCTTAACTTGGATGAATAATTCAATGATTGGTAAGTTCCTTGGTGATCAATAAATGTTTATGTTGTGCACAACTAGGCTAAGAGGAAATGGCACCCTACAAGCATCTTTTAATCTCATGCATGATGAATTTTTTTTTCTTTATTAAATTAAATAATGAATAAGATTATTCTAGATTTATATTAGGTGGTTTGTGGTTCTTTGGAAAAATGGGTTTATTTTTGATAAAGTGGAAGCCTTTCTTTGACACAAATACGGAGGATATAAATCTCATACCAATTTGGGTGAGATTATTAAGATTACCTATTGAGTATTGGGAAGAGAAAATCATGGTTGGAATAGCCAAAACCCTTGGGAGTTTGATAGCATTTGATGTTGTAACTAGGAATAAAACATGACTTTTTTTTGCTAGATTTTATGTTTATACATTTGTGACAATATCTCTTCTAGATTCCATAATGCTACATTCCATTTTTTAAGATTGGAACTAGAAAATAGAATATGAAGATTCTCCTTTGCAGTGAAACAACTATAATAATCTAGGTCATAACTACAAATCATGTCTTGAAAATAAATATGAGTAGTTCCCTAAAAAAAAAAGGTCAAGGTGTGGCAAAGAAAAGACAAAACTTATAATGATCTAGATATGACGGATTTGAGTCAATAGATAAAATAAGTAGCTAAAGTTATATAAGGTCCAGGTTTAGAACTAAATCAAATGGAGGTGATTACCCATAGGAAAAACATTTGGATTTAGAGAAGCTTGAGCATCAAAAAGATCAAAATATGGAAATAATGGAGGAGGTTTTGATTGAAGATCATCCTCATATTCTAGGTCAAGATTTTGATGGCAAATATTAGGTATTAAGAAGACAAGGATGACGGTGAAATTTTAAAATAAGGTATGTATTTTTATTTATATATTCTTATTTATAATAAATTTAAAGTATTAAAATATGTTTATTATTTTTTAAATTTATTAGAAGAAGAATTAAAAACTGATTCTGATAAGGAAAAGGAAGAATGTGTACCTTGTTCCCTAGGAGAAGATGAAAGGTTTACTATGGTTCAGAGGAAAGGGAGGGAGGTGATTGATAAAAATAATAGAAGGAATATAATATCTAGTGTGGGGAAAATTTTTATTGATATAAGGTCTGAAAATAAGGTAAGAATGTTGAACAAGAGGGAGTTTAGGAAGAATTCTACTAAAAAGGATAGAGATAATGGAGTCATGGAAAATTTGGAAGTGTCTAAACTTCTGGTTTCTCTTTTTAAATGATTATTATTTCTTGGAATATTAGATGTCTAACCAAATCTTCCAAGGATAGTGTCCTTGAAGATCTAAAATCCAAAAATAAGCCTAGTATTTACCTATACTAAAAACTAAAGTGCCTATTAATATAGTTTTGGGTGCCTAAAAACTCTTTTGGAAGGAAGCATCAGGTTTAAATGTTAATTTTTAGGGTTATTCAAGAGGTTTGGTTATTTTTGGGATCAATTTATTATTAAAGGGGAAGTTTTATTTATCAATGCACATTACATAGAATTTAATTTACTAATGAGGTTGATAAATCTATGTGGATTTTCTATAATATGTATTCCCTTAATGACTATACTGGTCGAATGAATATTTGGGAGGATTTAATTTCCTTTAGATGTTCTTGTTTGAATGTCAGATGGATGATATTTGTGGATTTCAATACCCTTATATCACCTTAGAGAAGAAAGGTGGGAGGTAATATTTTAGTAGAGGGATGGAAGATTTATGTTATTTTATAACAACTAATAGTCTCTTTGATGTGGAATTGAGAGAATATTCTTTCACATGGTCTAATAAACATCTAGGGGAGAATTTGATTCAAGTGTGTCTTGATAGATTCCTTGTTACTCTTGATTAGATGATTTGTCAGAATCTCTATTTATCCTCCTTGCTTATAAATTGGTTTGGACCATGATCCCATACTGCTTAATGTTGATATCAAGAGTCAAAGGAAAAGAATAAATTTTAAATTTAAAAATATGTGGATGTAACATCCTAATCTGGAAGAAAAAATTTAGGATTAATGGATTTTAGATATTATTGGTTCATCTATGATTATAATTGATAAAATACTTAAGCATGTCAAAGTTCATATTAATAAATGGAAAAAATAGTTTATTTGGAACATCTTTGAGAAGAAACAAATTGCTATGTAAATGTTGGATACCTTATAAATGAAAATTTACGTTGAAGGAATGGATCAGAACTCTTATTGTTTAGAAAAAATATCGGGTGAGTATCACTCTATTATAGCTAAGGAGGATAATTTTTGGAAGAAAAAGTATAGAGCTCTTTGGCTTAAAGAGTGAGACATTTTTTTTCATATTTCTACCCTTAAGCATTGAATTACTAATAGAATTATTAATATTTTTAGAGATAATGGTGACTCTAGTATTGAGTCTTTGGTGATTACTGATGAAGCTATAAATCAATAATGGGACTATGGTGAATAAGTAATTAGATGTTATTCCTTTGATTCTTATTAATGAAGATAATCATATATTTTTGAAACTAGTTATGATTGAAGAAATCAAAATTATTATCTCTTCCATAAAATGATACAATGCACCTTGACCTAATGGCTTTCTTGCAACCTTTTTCATCAATACTAGGAGATAGTAAGGTGGGATGTGTATTCATATAAAATAAAAAATTTGGTAACTTGAGTATGGCTAATGACACCCAATCCATAGGTCCATCTTGCTTACTTTCATGACCCTCATAAGCATGTTTTCACTAATTTACAGTCATTCGTATCCTCCTAGACTGAACCCTTATAGACCTAGATTACTCTTTCCATGTTTAATCCATACCTCTAGGTCCCATCAGCGATGGAAAACAACACCCAAAATTGGACTACAATTCTAAAACCTAGGGTGTCTTATTTATAGCATTTTTGTCCAAGTGCATTTTGGCTTCTAATGGTCATATTATTTTGGATCCTTATCCTAATTCATGTCGGCATAACATGAATTAATTTAACCCATGATAATTAAATCCCATATAAAAAGCCATTCAAGTTCCATTTAGAAGGGTTGGTTCTCATTTATAAGAGATAATCAAGAATACAAAAAAGACCACTCAAACACTTTTCCCTATTCTCTACATTCATCCATCCAATAGTATTTCAAGCTTATTCAAAACTTTACAGTAGTCCCTAGTCATTCCAAGTACACCTAATTTCACATTTACTTGGATTTTCATCACACTATTACACCAAACACTTCAATGGGAGAACTACATATATCTTGATCCCTCCTCAGATTATTGGTATGTAGGCAACATGCCCACACACAGGGTGTGAAGTGCATCCACCGTATCCTTTACACACTAACCCCTCCTCTCCTTTTTTTCTAAATTTTACATTCAAGTTAAAGGACAAAGAGGACCTAGGGTATTGAAGCATAAATTAGGTACACAATGAGCTCCATGGAATTTCAAGCTTCAATATTTCATAGGTAGGGTCACACAGACTTGATGCATGAAACACAAAAAACTTAGATCACCTAGACAAAAGTGTTGAGATAAGACTACAGCATCAAAACCCAAGGTGTCCTACTTTTAGTACTCCTATCCAATCAAGAAATGAAATATATATTCCTATTTGTGATAGTCTCCTAAGATTAAACATAGATTTTCAAACCCTGTCTCAGTTAAAATAACATAGAATCAGATAAGTTTATTTTTTTCTCTCACTACTATTTTTAGAAAAGTGGTAACTATAGTAAAATTTCACAAATTAGTAGCATAATTATTGTACATTATTTATTGATTTTATCTACTAAGACGCATTTATTATTTATGAATTAAACATCTAATTTCCAAATAATAATAATCCATTTGGTGAACTTGACTTTTAATTTTGCATAAAACCCCTAAAAACCCTACAGTAAATTCCTAGATAAATTTTCACATTAATTTCTAAAATTTTTCTTGAATATTAAAATAAAAAATCGCTCTCAAATTTTAAAATTTTGTATTAAATTTTACAATAAATTTATTTAAATCCCTAGTTGCATCAACTAGCTCTTAGTAATTTTCTAATTATTTTTTGAATTTTTAGTTGCATATTAAAATTAGAAAATCACTTTAAATTTTCAAAATATTATAGTAAAAAAATCAAAAATATTTACTTTTTATAAACCCTAGTTGTATCTACTAGGTCACATTAAATCATTATTTTTCATTAAATTTCTAATTTTTTAATTTCATATTTAACTCGGAAATTCAAATTTTAATTTCAAAAATTCATAGTAAATTTTCCACATAATCATTATTCAAAACCTAGTTGCTTCCTTTTTATGTGTTTTCCAGTTCCTTGTTTAGATTATATCAGTTTAATCTTTTCTACTATTATCCAAGTTGCTTTCCTTATGCCACCCAAGTTCCTTACATTTCTTCCTTCAAGACAAAGTGCAAGACTTAGTGGAAATCCTCTTGAATTCACCTAGATTATTTGAACTTGAGCATATACTATGGATAAAGAACCAGTTTAGATTCCAAATATAGATTTTACACATCCAAATTACATGAATTCTAATCAAAATGATTCAAACAATTATCATTATGAAAATACCAATGCTGATGTACACATCGATGCTCATGCTCCACCACATTGGACTACTGATCCACTTCCACCCATTGTTGGTAATGAATTTGTACTCAACAAAGATTTGATCCTCCAAAGTTTCAAAAAAAGACTTAGGGAACATCCTTAAGATCATACTCTTATATTAAAATCTCTTATGGAAATCAAAAAAGCTAAATAAGTTGAATTTTCCATTCTTACAGAGCAACAAGTTGCAAATGACACTATGGGGGCAACTATGTCTTAGCAACCCCATATAGCAACCCAACCTGCCTCTATGCCACCAGTTATAGCTAGTACATCCCTATCTCTTGATGTGGTAGCCCTTGTGTAAGAGATAAGATATATTCAATCCAAGGTGCTACATCTTGAGAAAGGTGTCATTAGACCTATGCAGGCTTTGGATTCTTTTTCTCTTCTACATACACCATTAACATGTCACATTGCCTCTACATCCTTGCCACAAGGTTTTTTTCAACCTAAGATTACTATTTATGATGGCAAAGGTGATCTAGAGACATATTTGAGAGATTTTCATGAAACATGCTTGGATTATGTACCAAATGACTGGCTACTTACCAAGCTATTTTCATAGAGTTTAAAGAATTATGATTTACAATGGTTCTATAGTCTACCAAATCAATCTATCAATGCATTTAATCCTTTATCTAACGTGTTCCTCGCATATTTTAGTATCAACATTGGTGATAAGGTCTCTTATGCAAAAATTACACAACAAAAACATAAATCAAATGAGCATATCACAGACTATGTGCTTCAATATAAGAGCATCTTGGCTAAGAGGACTGGCCCCATGGTAGATCAAGATTTATAGGATCTCTTCAAATAGAGCCTTCTACCAGCATTGTATGAATCTATTATGTTTAAAATATTCTCTTCATTGAATTATGTCATACACTAAAGGAAATAGAAGTAAAACTCATTTCAATGGGCAAACTCAAGTATACAAGCATCCAAAACACAATAAATAAGAGTAATAACAAATTATTATATAAGGTCAAAGTCAATGATAAAAAGAATCAAAATCAACCAATAGTCAATACAACTTTAGAGCCCCCTCAACATGTGGTTTTAGTAGTACCTCCTTGGCGTGCATTTACCAATCTACCAATTTCTCCCACCAAAGTTTTACAATAGTTATTGGAATTGAATATCATCACTCTCCCTCATATTCAAGAATTTAACCTAGAAAAGCCTCTTCCATGAGGATATGATCAACATGCATTTTATGATTTTCATAGGGCACCAAGACACACTACAAATAGATGCATCAATTTGAGACATAAGATACAGGACTTGATAGATGACAACCTACTTGATCTTAGCACTTCAGTTGAACCTCCATAGGCAAAGCTAACATAGTATAAAGCTTTGAAAATCTTCTCAGATCCATTTCCATAGCATTCTAAATAAGAAAAGGGGGACAAATTAGGTGTTCACCACACATACCATACACATCATCCACCAGTTACATACCAAGAACCTTCAGTTGAGTCACATCCTTTGAGTGGTATGATACGTATGTATGAGTCTAAGTTTCTAATTAGACCTTCAATATCCTTCTCAAATCAGGAGATTATTGAGGATAATTCAGATTATAATGCACTTTTTATTAGAGCACATATTCATAATCAACCCATTCATAGTGTTGTCATCGATAATGGTTCTAGTGTCAACATGTGCACCATTACATTATTATATCATTTAGGATATTTAGAGTATGATATTACTCTAATAGATATAGTTATCATTAGATTCATTGGCCACATACAAATTTCATTGGGTGAGATTGTACTTCCTTTATAGATTGGTCCAACATATGTGACCACACATTTCACCATAGTTCCTAGCGTAGGAGTTTTTAATATATTACTTGGTCATCCATCAATTTAGAAATTTTGAGAAGTACCATCTACAATTCATAGATATATGAAATTAATTCATGCTAATCAAGTTATTATAGTTGGTGGAGTTTTATATGAGTTACCACTCCCTACTTCAGATCCATTTCCTTTGTAGTTACCAGTTCTAGCTTCTCCACCAGTTTTAGTTTCCCCACCAATTACAGTTCTTCCTCTAGTATAGATTCAAACATAGTTAAGGCACCCATCACTAGTATAGTGATTTCATATACCTCCATAGCTTAGGATTCTAGATAGCTTCTAGCTACAGTATTCACACCTAGAGCAGTAACATTGAGATCTCATGATTCTAAACATAAAGCACACTTTCAGAGAACTCCTCCTACTTTCATATGGGTCCTTAAGAGTCCCTTAGTTGAAACCACTTCTTAGATATATAGGAGAATCCCACATTTAGTTTCTACTTCATATATATTAGAATAGTTAGAATGCACACAACTTTTAGAGTCATAGTCTCAGCCTTCCCATTGTTCTTCACGATCATGCATGATACCTTTGTTAGATACAAGACACCATGAGAGGAAGCCTCATCTAAGCCTCAATATTTAGTGTCATTTCTTCTCAATCTTTCCTATATATATCTTATTTAAAAATACAAAAACAATATAAAATATCAAAAATACCAAAAACATTCAAATATATCCAAAACACAAAAACATTTTGATTGTATGCATCATCCATGATTTACATCGCTACTACTATGCTAGACATACATTTTCTATTCTATGTTATTATTTGTTGATTTATCTACATTACCATGCTTCACTTGATCTTATTTGAGTGTGTGTAATGACATCTAGATCCTTGATTGCTTCAATATACCCATTGATGGGGCATCTTACATCTACATTTGAGACACACTTCGATATACACCATCCAAGTTATGTCATTCCTACACTACACATCCAAGTTATCATGTTGACACATATTACTTACTAGGCTTACATGGATTACCATATCAACACTCACTAGTATCTTCAACTTGTGTATTTATAGCATATACCTAGTCTTATACTAAACATGTATTACATACTTTCACTCTTGATTTGATTAGTTATATATGATTCTATCTTTCCAATTTTTACATGCTTTATCTTATTACTTAGCGTAGCTTATTGGATTCATTTCCATTTCTTGCTTGTCTCCTATATGTGCCTTAGGACATTTTCCAATGTCCTTATCTTATATTCATGTGTGTACCTTAGGAAATTTGCCAATGTCCTTTACCTGTACTCTTCTACATGATCGTGGCTTCCATGTCAAATTGCTTGTTTCAATTGTATGTGTATGTGTCATTTGAACGTGCCTTGTATGCTTGTTTTCTATTTTGAGTGACATGCACCCATGTCCCTTGATTTCTAAGCCCCTTGGCCACTCTTGTATGCTTCTTACTTTTATCTTTGTATGTTTTTTGCCTTATTTATTTTCCTATTTTTAATTCCATAATCCATATCATGCATTTCTTTGCTTTTTTGGATGCCATGATGGATATCATGATCCATCCCTCCTTGCTAATAACTAATAACTAAAACTTTTGATTCTAGTGTAGTATATTACACATGTTATTAGGTTGTTAGATCTATCTAGACATACCACTATTGATCTAATAATCTCTCAATTCAAACCTTGTTATATCTTGAGATATCTTGTCAATTGTCAATGATATGTCATATATTTATCCATCTTAACACACTTGCAAGGCTCTTTCTTCTAAGGGTAGTCATTACAATATCTTCATTCCTAACCTCATAAGAGGTGGAAATAAATAGGAGTTTTGTCATAGAGATCAGAGCTCCTAACAGCCAAAAAAGCAATTTTTAGAACACTCAATAGAATCTAGACAAACATTAGAAAATCTAGAATATTACCAGATTTGGCCTTGGACAACAATGCCAAAGTTGGACTATATCATTGCATAGTAGGGTGTCTTATTTTTGGCATTCCTATCTAGATAGTATACAAATTATTTTTTCCAAAAATAGACAAAAAAAAGTGATTTTAATGATAGTTTTATCAGCTCATTACAATCCAAATTTAGCATGTTTTAGTACATTTTTTGCTCAAAGAATCTAGATATAGGGGGCATCATGAGTGTAATGATGACACTCACTTCTAGTTTTAGATTAGGTAGTTGATATAACTTCTATATTAGAATCCTTGTTCTAGACATTAATGATTGGGGGAAATGTACATGAGACATTGATCCTCCTCTTTTTTTGAGTTCAGTTCATTTTCTAAGAATTTCTCAGTAGTTATATGCCTTACTCCATCTACAAGTAGTTGGCATCCTTTGTCATTATAAAATATTAACTTCTTAAGTACCCAAGTTCTTGAGTTGGATTCACATAAGCCTATTGCACTAGTTTTGGAGTGGCTTTCATACAAGCCTAATTTCCATCTTTTGAAATGGCCAAGAGTGGCCTAATTTCTAGCATACATTCAGCTATTCATGCCAACATTATCAAATCATATTACATTCATGGGATTTAGGAGACATCTCATATGACATCTATTCCATACCAATTGTAGTTCATAGCTTTAATTCATGGGGCAACGATGGAGCCAAAGGACTAGTTAGCCTTTGTATTCTTGAGCCACCTATTCAGAGGGATTAGACACACAGTCCAAACATTGATTGACACATGCATGATTCATTAGCTTCACTCAATTGGTAATGATGGATTCAAAGGGCTTACCTTTACATTCTTGAGCCAATTCTAGGAAATTGATCACTCAACTCTGTTCATGATATTACTTTTGGTACAACACACACTCAATGCAATCCAACATCACAAGTCTTATATTGGTTTGTATACCCAATGAGGTGTATTCATTCCTTTCTCTTCCTCTCTCTCTTACCCAAATTTTATATGTTTTATTTTAGATATAGCTTATCTAATAAGTATTGATCTACTCTATGTTTTTCATTGTAGATTCGCACTTCACATCGTGCTCTCTCTATGCACATCCAACATCACACAACTTCATGAGCTTCACCTTTATAGGTAAGTTTAGGTATGATTTCTATTTTTCCTTTATCCTAGTATTTCTCTTTGGTAAATTTAGTATGGATAATGATGCCCAATCCATAGATCCATCTCGCTTGCTCTCATGACCCTCATAGGCATGTTTTCACTAATTCCCAGTCATCCATAGACTCCCAGACTAAACCCTTGTAGACTTATATTGCTATTTCCATGCTTAATCCATCCCCCTAGGTCCTGTCAACCATGGACAATAGTGCCCAAACTTGGACTATAGTCCTGAAACCTAGGGTGTCTTATTTTTGTCACCATTATCCAAGTGCATTTTGGCTTCTAACAATCATTCTTTTAAATCCTTATCCTAATTCATGTCAGCCTAACATGAATTTATTTAACCCACGATCATTAAATCCCCTATAAAAGGCCATTAAAAGTCCATTTATAAGGGTTGACACTCAGTTACAAAAGAGGAACAAGAATACAAGCAAGACCACTCAAACACTCTTCCCTATTCTCTGCATACAACCATTCAATAGTATTTCAAGCTTATTCAAACCTTTACACTAGTCCTTAGTCATTCTAAGTACACCCAGTTTCACATTTACTTGCATTTTCATCACACTATTGCATCAAGCACTTCACTGGGATAACTACATATATATTTATCCCTCTTCAGAGTAGTGGTACGTAGGTAGCATGCCCACACATGAGGTGTGAAGTGCATCTAGCATATCCTTTACACACTAACCCCTCCTCTCCTTTTTCCAAATTTTACATTCAATTTTAAGCACAAGATGACCTAGGGTATTGAAGACTAAATTAAGTATATAATGATCTTTGTAGACTTTTAGTCTTTAATATATCATAGGTAGGGTCACACAAACTTGATCCACAAAACCCAAAAAGTTTAGATCACTAGGACAACAACATTGAGATATGACTATAACACTGAAACCCAAAGTGTCTCACTTTTGGTGCTCCTATATAATCAATAAACAAACTCCATATTATTGTTTGTGATAGTCTCCCAAGTCTGCACATAGATTTCCAGACCCTATCTCAATCAGAACAACACATAATTATATAAATTTAATTTTCTCTCTCTCGCTACTATTTTTAAAAAAGCCTTAACTACAGTCAAATTTCACAAATCAGTAGCATAATTATTGTACATTATTTATTGATTTTATCTACTCAAACCCATTTATTATTTAGGAATTAAACATCTAATTTCCCAAAAATAATAAATCAGGATGTGACTTCTATTGTTGATGAATTATTCTCTTTTACAAAACTTATGAGATATCTAAATAATAATTTCACAGCATTGATTCTAAAATAATTGGTGCCAATGATTTCAAAATATTTATATCAATCATCCAATGTAATACCATAAATAAAATTTTCACTAAATTGCTTGCTCTTCATATTCATCATCTTCTTTTATATATTTTTTCAAGTCAACATAAGGGATTTGTTATTGGAAGGAAAATTTAGGATAATATTATCTTACTTCATAAAACACTTCACTATGGGTAATGGCAAAAAAAAAGTTATGGTACTCGATCTTGATATGAATAAAGCTTATGACAAAGTTTCTTGGGCTTTTATTGTTATGATTTTAGAAGATTTTGGATTTATATTGTAGTTTAAGTAGTTGATTTTAATTGGTATATATACTAAAATGTTTTCTATTTTGGTTAATGGTAATCCATAAGGTTTTTTCCCTATTGAGCATGTTTTTAGACAAGGAGACCTGTTATCTCCCCTTTTCTTCATTATCATGGCCAAAGCTCTTAGCAAAACCCTCTGTATTACATAAGAATGTGGAAGATAAAAGGAATCAACCCTACATGTAATCTAGACCTAATTTATCATCATAAATTTGTGGATACACCATAATATTAGTTGAGGCATCATTGAGGGAAGATAAATAATTAAAAAAACTTCTAAAGGATTATGAGGAAGCTTTGAGGAAAAAATAAAATACTGAAAAGAGTTCTCTATTATATATCAACACCCCTATCACCCGTCAACACAATATTGATAGGATTTTAGGATATTCAATGAAGGAGATTCCTTCTTTATACCTTGGCATGTTGATTTTCCATGGAAAAAATGGCTATGGATGCTTGGAAATATTTTTTAGATAGGTTTTAATGAAAAGTCATTGGTTAGAAGGGAAGCCTTATCTCCTATGTTGATAAATTACAACTGATCACAACAACTTTGAAAAATATTCTAATATATCTGATGTCTCTATTCAAAGTTCCTAAATTTATTATTGATAAGATAAATGAAATTCAAAAGAGATTTTTTTAGTATATTATAGAGAAAAAGAATAGATTCTATTTGGTGGCTTGGGATAAATTCTATGATCTAAAGGATCATGGAGGATTGGGGAATAAGAAACTTAAGCACATGATTCTAGCCTTGGTGGCTATGATGGGTTATAGATTATTAAAATAAAGAATGGAAAGAAGTTCTAAAGGAAAAATATTTGGAATTATAGGATGGTGAAAAATAGTTTCAATATGAGACTCTTCCATAGGGTTCTCATTTTTTGAATTAGCTAATTAAAGACATAAATTTGATTTGTCAAGGTTTGAAATGGAAGATAGGTTTTGGTGATAAAGCGTTTTTCTGGGATGAACCTTGGTTACTTAGCCAACCTATTATTTATGTGGATCTTTAGAATAGAGTGAGTGATAGTTTGAAAACTAAATATGGTGTTACAGTTATAGAATGTATTTATTGTTCAAATTGGGGAAGATAGTGGAAGGAGTTGGCCCCAAAAGATTCAAATCCTAAGGATCAAAAGATCATCTCTGATCTTAATATTTTTTAAGATGTCATTTTTTTAAAGGAATACTTTTGAAGATGATATAATATGGGAGGAGTCTATGGATGGTAATTACATTGTCAAACTAGTTATAAAGTGGCCCATGGAGCTTCTCCTGATGGTTTCCCTTGTGGTAAGTTATGTAATAAGAATATTTTTACTAAAGTTAACATAATTTTCTACTTGGCTATCCAAGATAAAATCATTTCTATTGAGAATCTTATGAAAAGGGGATTTCCAATTCTTAATTAATGTGTTTTGTGTGAGATTAATGTTGAATATATAGTTCACTTGATGTTGGAATTCCCTTTTACCTTTTGGATTCTTAGATTTAAATTTTATAAATTTGAGATTCATTGGGTTCAACCACCATCTCTCTTTGATATGTGGATTCATTGGAAGGCCCCTTTTAAGAGTGACAACCTAAATAATTTGTGGTATTTACTTTTACCCCATCATTTTTTTGGGTGGTGGGGGGCGGGGGGTTATGTAAAGTGAGAAATCAAAGGATTTTTAAAGGTCTAAAGAGTAGTGATAAATTGGTAGTATTGAATGTGACTAATCTTATTAATGATAAATTTATAGTAATTAAGTCCAAGGATAATAATAAAATTAAGGAGAATGAATTAAGGATTACTTCAAATTAGAATTTATCCAATCATGGAAGGAGTGATATTGACATCAATAAACTCTTAAAAGTCTAACCAAATGGACTCTTTCTTGCCCAATATGGGATAAACTCAACCTTAATTAGGATTTTAAAGGAAATCCTTAGAAATTTGGGGGATGAGGGGTTATTATAGATAGTGTGGGGTTTGTGGTTGAAGTGTATATGGGGAATATTGGATTTAAATATAGTCATATTGTTGAAGCTACAATGGTCCTATGGGGTGTGAGGATAACTAAGGTTGTTGGCTCTACTCATCTCCTTATAGAGGGTGAATCCTTAAATATTATTGATTGTGTCAATAAGAAACAAATTCCAAGTTGGAATATTATTACTATTATGTAATAATATCTTGATTACATCCAATCTTTCCAATAGACTCTGATTCAACATACATAGATATAGTGGAATAAAATTGCTTATTAGTTTTACAATAAAGTAGTTAATGATAGATATTTTTAAAATTTGATTAATTCTAATGATCTTCCATTAGAGGTGGTATAACTCATGGAAAAGGAGGTTTGGTATTCCTATACTTTGGTATCTATTTTTTTACTTTATTTCTAATGGCACTAAATTTAGTCTCTTCACCCATAATTACCTAATTTGGATTTATTGTGTTTACCAAATGATGGTTCATAGTGTGGGCCTTAGGATTATCAATGAAACTATGGTTAGCTATATAAATCATAAGATTATTATGAAGCTACCCACCAAAGGTAATCATTTCATAGATTGAATTGTTGGTAATGACGATCTTGGAGTGCAAACTCATATTTCACTTCATGTTAAGATTTAACATATTCATGCAAATATATGGCCCAATCCCAAGGATATCAACCAATGAAATGTCATTAAGTTACTAATCATTCCAAATAAATGTGGGAAAGAGGTGAAATATAGCATGTATATCAAATGTAGAATTTATTTGATTCACAACTAGATTGTACATTACCTTTGTGTCACTATGAATCAAATTGTTGTGATGGAGGGTGATTTATACAAAGTAGAACCTAGCAGTCTTGGAAATATTAAGAATAATAAGGAGGTCTAGACCATTTTGGAAGATGGGGATATGACCATTTATATGTAAAATATTTAGGGTACTATACACATGTAATGATTGAATTTGACAGAGGTTGGAAAGGACACACGAACTCAATGAGATATGCGATTATTTTGGTCAACAAGGAGATGATTTATCAATTTAATGGTATGAGTATGCATGTAAATAAATTATACAAGAATAGGCATTATAATAAATAGGATATAGAGCTATTCTTTCAACTTGGTGAGTAGTTGATAGAGTATTAAGGGGGATATATCAAAGATTTGTTGCATAGTCCATATCATGAAGTGTCCAAATAGATAATTAAGTACATTACTATAGAAGGGAGGTATCAATTTATATTCTCTTATAATTTTTCAATTTTGAACCAATTTTTTCATAATTTTCCTATGATTCTACCTTTTTATTTGCTCCTTTGTTTAGAAACATTTTCCATTGATTTGCAATTAGGCATAACCCCTTTGCCTATTCATCAATCTTTGATATTTATTTTGTATAATCGTGTTAAACCCCTTGGGATTATACCTTCATCCAAAATCAAAAGGAAAAAGTGCTTATAAAAGGGAAAGGGAAGGGAATGCTTTCTAAAATTATGTCTATTAAAATTACTATCTCAACTCCCACCAAGAAACCATGTTTATTTATGGTTTTAGACTTGAAGGAAGAAGATGTTTAGGTAGAGTTTGAGGATTATTTAGGGGACCTAGATATGTTAGATGATTCTCCAAGTGTGGACACATATGTTGTGGACTCATTGAAGCAAAAATCCCCGATGTTATTAAAAGAGGACTCAGTTGAAATAGTTAAAGATGAGTTGAAAGTGAAAAAAGAGCTAGAGATTAGATTGAGGATGAGATTCAAGAGAATATTAGATTATTGACTAATTATATGGACCTCCATAAGAACATCCTAAACTATATTATGAAATGTAAATATAGTATGAAGAAATATATAAACTTGATTCAAAATATATTATGTGGTAATTCAATTTATATGGGGTAACAAAATATTCTAAATGAAGGGGACAATGTTCATCAAATTTTCTTGAGGTTAGAAGAGAGTGTTTTGTATCAGGAGAGTTATAAGGTGCATATGCATGATAATATCAAACAACTCATCTAAATTATATCTATTTGTTGTTGTTTAAGGAACTCCAACAGCCAACTTTATTATTGTACTTCATTTCGATTGCTAACATTTATTCAAAGTCATCATCTTCACATTATTGGAGATTAGAGTTATTTGTAATTCTTATTTTCTGTATTTTCTGAGTTGAATCAGCAGTGTATGAGATTTCATATGTATTTTCAATAGTGAAGCGGAGTTATCATCTATTTGTCCAAATGCTGACAAACAAAAATTATATCTCTAATATCAATGTGTTGAATGAGATTATTATAGTTGGTAGGGAATAACAGAGTCATATGAGAACTAGTAAGATGACCAAAAGATATGATAAATGGAAACATATGTAATTGGAAGTGACTGTTGAGTGTGACATCAATAAATTTATCAATGATTTGGTTGAATAATGTAACTCTATCCTACATGGAATCGATATGTAATTTATGTTTTCTTGTTTTATACTTCTACATTTTTGTTGTGTGTCAGTTATTGATTCATTGTTGATAAAAAACTTGTTTATTTTTGGGTTTTTTTTGTATATTTTTGGTTTAATATTTTTGGATTGGTACCTACTAGTTTTAAATGGGTCAAGGCCCATAAAAACCTACCCTTTACCTTTATTAAAAAAATAATGCATACACTTTAGACTATATTTGTTGATAGCCCACATACAATATTGAATAATCTACTTGACTACAATATGATTATTTTTCCAACCATCAAGGCACATGATGTAAATATATATTATGATTATCATATAATTAAAAGTAATTAATTTTATTTTATTTTAATGAAAAATTCAAGACCTTATTCATTATGGTGATATTGAAATTGAAGATACAACTATTAAGACACCAAGTCATATGAGTCAATTCATCAATAACCACATGATGCATAAAGGTAAACCTCGATATGATCTAAAATGTGTACTTAAGAAAAAATAATATTAAGACTAAACACAAACACTAATGATGGTAAAAAATAACCATTACATAGTATGGCTCCGAAGAAATTTTAACTCAATAGAACATATCAATGCACCAGAGACAACAATTTTGAGATTGATGACTTATTAGATTCACATCCTATTTATAATGCTATAATATCATGTGCTTCATGATGAATATACGATAATGATTCTTTAGGTTCTAATGATATTATTGGTTAGATTTTATAAAATACTTTGTTCTTAAATGTTTTACCATCTATTTACATACACTATATTGATTCATCATATTATCATAGATTCATATTTGGATATTGTAACATTGTGGGGGAATTTTAATAATATTTTCACTTGTTTATTTGACTTTTATCTCTTATTATTATTCCTTTAATTTACAATTCATTTTATTTTAATTCATTGTTTTGAAATATTTTATTTGCCTCTTGGCCCTATATTTTGATTTTGGATTGTTCCTTTAATTTCCTTGGATTTTAATCCATGAAATTTTATTCACATAATTTTATTTTCATATATACACTTGATTTTATTATTTTAATTTTTCAGTCACCACATGTTCCTAATTTTGATATTTTCTATCATGCATATCATTTGGATTCTTTATGACATTTACTGTGTAGTTATGATCCATATCATGCATCTAATTTAGGAGAGAATCATTGTGTTCTCACATACATTATCTATACCCTAACCATAATTTGTCATGTCATTAGTATTCTTACATTAATCACATATTTCCCAACAAGGTGCTTGATACTCCAACATTTATATTGATTATTCCCTAGCCATAATTGGGCATGTTGTCATCAAACTTGGATTTATTTTGTATTTACCACAAAGGGGCATGATATTT
>JARHVA010000052.1:8450000-8547500 GCA_037957365.1 Torreya grandis | reverse complement strand
ACTATATTATGAGAGATTGAGCTCTTTTTACCCAAGAAAAAATAATCTTGTGGGAAAATTGAATAACTATTTTGTATAAGTCTATTCAACCCCTATTTTTATTTTATATAGAGGTTCATTATTATATCCTTTCTCTTACCTCCAACATCAAAAAAAATGCATCACTATATTTGTTTATTACAAGGTTATAAAATATCTATTACCTTTTTTTGAAAGTCAACAACAGATTAGAGATTTAGCAGTTCAATAAAGAGTAATACATTTAATAAAAAAATTGCATTTTAGATTTATAAAATATGCAGATCGACAAAATTAATAGGTGGATGGTTAATAAGACAAATCTAAAAAAAATGGGTGGTTTAGATTATACATTCCAACACTCCCCCTTAATCACAACTACTGCCATCTATTACACCTAAACAATCTCTTACATACTCAAAGCTTTCTTTTCCTAATGGCTTAGTGAATATGTTTGCATACTGATATTCATATCTATATAACCCCAAATAAATCTCTCCATTGTTGACTAATTCTCTGATGAAATGGTATATGTTGTCTATAGATTACTCTTATGAAATACGTGATTCTTGGATAATGTAATTATTGAGTTGTTATCGCATAAAATATTTTTTGCTTCTTCCTATTTGTGCATCAAATCTAATAACATCATTCTCATCTAAATTTCTTGACACATGCCTCCTATTTTTGATACATACTTTGCCTCTACTGATGAAAGAGTGGCAATGGGTTGTTTCTTATAAGTTGATGATATTGCACCTATTATAAAGAGAAAAACACAACTAGATGAACTTTTTTTATCATCAATGTTGCTTAAAAAATCACTGTCTATTTATCCTATGAGTTTGAACTCCTCTGATATTAAATACATAATTTCATGATTGTTGGTTCCGCTCACATATCTCAAAATAATTTTTCATGCTTGCCAATGAGACTATCTAGGAGTCTCCATTAACCTTAAACTAAGACTCACACTATAAATTATATCTAGACTTGTGGTTTTTAGGTACATTAGACTAATGATGAATCTTTAAATTTATGTAATGTTTGATTAACACTAGATCTTTTGTCATCTTTGCTTAACTTCAAACCTGTAATGACTGGTGTTAGTGTTGGCTTATAGTTTACCATATTGAACATTTTCTAAATATTATTAGCATATTTGTATTTAGAAATGTATATTCCATTTTCATATTGATTCACCTTAATCCCAAGAAAAAACTTCATGTGACCGAAATCAGTCACTTCAAATTCGTTATTCATGGTTCCCTTGAACAAATCAATTGATAAGTCACATGTGAATATCAAATCATTGACATACATACATGTGTTTAGAATTTTAACTTGTTCATTAAGTTTTGTATAAAGTGTAAGCTTGATGTTGAACCTACTAAAGCCATTCTATAAAAGATAAGATTTAATTTTGCTATACCATGGTCTAAGAGCTTGCTTGAGTCTATAGAGCACTTTCTTGAGTTTGTAGACCTTGTCTTCGTGACCAAAGATCTAATATCTTGGTGTCTACTCCACATATACTTCCTCTTCTAGAAAACCATTCATAAATGCATATTTTATATCCATTTGGTATACTAGACACTTATTCTGAGATGCTATAGCCAATATTGTTATTACTATGTCTAGAGGAGTTATTGGAGAAAATGTTTCATTGTAGTCAACTCTAGGTTGATGTGAAAAACCCTTTGTTACTATCCTTGCCTTATTCTTATGCACATCTCATTCTACATAAAAATTGGTCTTATAGATCCACTTTACTCCTATCACATCTTTTACTTCTAGAAGATCCACTAAATCCCATGTGTGATGATTCTCTATAACATCAATCTCTTCATCCATGGCTCATGCCCAATTTTCATCTTTAATTGCTTATTCAAAATGAATGGGATCAACTGCTTATGAAAACAAGGCCAAAAGAGAAAAAAGTCAACACTATGTTCACCTTCATTTTGATTATAAATATCCCTTAGTCTTCTCATTTTTTGTTTCTATAGACTTGCCAATGTTGGGTTCGACATATCACTTGTATTCTAATCTAAAGAATTTGAACTTGATGGTCATGAACCTAGAGTGCCTATTATAGAAGGTGTTACTTTAGTTGTACCTTGTGGTATTTATTTTTATTCATTTGATGGAGTTATTGCTTGAATCCATGAAGATGTCCTTGTACTTGATGAAGGTGTCACTTGTGGACCAATTTTTTGAGCTTGAGTGGATGTGGAAGGAGGTACTATTGAAGGAATACCTAATGCAATACTAATTGTTTTATCCAAACTTCCATCCCTTACTTCTTCTTATTCTTCTATGATTTTCACATCTCTATTGATTATCACTTTTCTAATTATTGGATTATACAACTTGTAAGATTTTGTGTCCTCATTATATCCTAAAAGGATACATTTTTCTCTTTTGTTCAATTTATTTCTTAATTAATTTGGTACATGTGCATATGCCACACATTCAAACACTCTCATATGAGCAACATTGTGCTTTCTTCTACTCCATGTTTCCTACAGAATCATATTCTTAACACTCTTGGATGGGAATCTATTCATTATATAGATTGCACATGCTACAACCTCTACCCTGTACTCATTTGGAAATTATTTGGCCTTCAACATAATCTTGGCCATGTCTATGATTATTGTATTCTTTTTCTCTACCACACCATTATGTTGTGGTGTGTACATGGTTGTAAACTTCTTGTGAATTCCATGGTCCTTGCAAAAAATTAGGAAAGCATTTGAGATATATTTACTACTTGTCTATTCTTATAACTTTGATGTAGTGCCTACTTTGCTTCTCAATGAGGGTTTTGAATTCATGATTAAAAAATACACCCATGTATTTTTGGTGTAGTCATCATGAATGTCAAAAATTATAAGCATCCACCAATTGAAGGTATCTACATTTTTACACACAAATCGAAGTGAACAATATCCAATGGTATTTTTGTTCAAACTGAGTTTCTATTTGGAAATGACTCTCTATGTTTTTTTCTCAAAATGCACCCTTCACATAATCTATCCATTTTTTATATTAGTGGCAAACCTTTTACCATATTTTTCCTATGTAGAAAATTTAGACCTTGAAAATTCAAGTGTCCAAATCAAAAATGCCAAAGATAATTCTCATCTTTTATTTTTGATGGGAAAGCTACATGTTGAACTATATCTTTTTGGGCTAAATGTGGGATTGATGAAATAATAATTGAGGGGTGAGATTTAGCAAACTATGCCCTCAAATATGGTTTCAACCTCAAAGGGAACATTTTGTTGTTGGTCATTTGGACTTTGTCTATAAGTTGGATTGTCAGAAATTGGTCTAAAATTTCACATTCATAATTTTTGAAAAACACTCTATACCCCCTCCAAACAAGTTGTCTGTTGCTCATCAAGTTGTTCTTTAAACCCAAAACATATCAAACATTTGGAAAAAGCTTTTTCTCCTTGGTTTGTTAGAATATTGACATTTCCATTTTTGATGATTAACACTCTATTATCATTACCCAAAATAAGATCTAATTTCATTGACTTATCCAGTCTGGAAAACATTTTTAAATTACCTATCAGGTGATCACTACATCCTAAATCTAGAAACCATATATCTTTTGGACTCTCCTGAACAACATTGCATGCCAAAAACAAAATATCTTGATTTTGATTTTATCTATAAAAGGTTACACTTTACTTATTGAAATAAAACTATCTTTTTCTACACTCATGTGTAAAGACCATACCTTTTGCAGTATTGACATTAAACTTGAGACTTGTCATACCTTTGGCCATGAGAGTGATTATGACTTAAATTTTGGCTAGTGTTACTACCACTTGAATTTGTTGGATTGGTTATTCTACTATTTGATGACTTTCCTTCTCTACCTTTGAAGTTAGATATCCCTCTACCTCTACCATAACTAGAAAAAACTTGTGAATTGAAAACATGCTCTAAATAAAATCTAGAAGAATAACTTAGCCTATGCTCATGAGAAATTAGAAGTGCATGAAACTCATCAACAAAAAACTGTGATTTTTTTAATCTTTTATGGCCACAACCAATAGACACAAACTTTGTTGGTAGGCTTCTCAAAAAAATTATACTATTCTCTTGTGTTCAAGAGTCTCACCATGAGACATGATTTGATTAACTAGACAAATAACTTGGGTGAAAAATGAATCTATAGATTTAGAATCCTTCATAGACATAGTCTTAAAATGTTTTCTCAACATTTGTAGCTTTATAATTTTTACCTTAGCCATATCTTGATAAGTAGTTTGGTGGATGTCTCATGCTTGCTTTAATTTTGTTGTTACTGCAACCCTTGGGAAGACACTTTCATGCATTACTTGAAAGAGGTAGAAGAGAGCCCTTCAATCCTTTTTATTTATTATCCTTGAACAAATCCTTATCTACTATAGATAATGCATTGCATGTTGTTGCATTACTAGGTTCAAGGAAGCCATTCTCCACAAGTTCCCATATATCTTGAAAAATAAATAAAGTTGTCATTGTAATTGACCAATACTCATAGTTCTTGTTAGTAAATTGAGGAATTTTAAGATTAGTAAGCCTTTTGTTAGAAGAGGTTGTCATTGTTTGCTCTAATACCAAATGAAAGAAAAGAGCAGAGAAGTTCCTCAAGGCAGTAATCATAAAATTAGTCATTTGATTATACTAATAAAAATTAACTTGATACATTCATACTATACTATTAGAGCTTAAACTATTTATACCCAAAAAAACAACAATCTTGTGAGAAAGTTGCACAGTTGTTCTGTATAAGTCTATTCAACACTTGTTTTTATGCACATGCCCATGTTTTTCTTTTATACAGAGTTGCATTGTTATATCCTTTCTCTTACCTCTAGCCTCAAACAAAATACATCACTATCTTTATTGATTACAAGGTTCTAAAATGATTGTTACCTTTTTGAAAAAAGTTAGTGATGGATTAAAGATTTAGCAACTCAATAAACAGTCATACATTTAATTAAAAACATATGCTATAGATTAAGGAGATATGCAAATGAATTACATTAATAATTGGATGGTTAATAAGACAAATTTGTAAGTGTGGTGCTTAATAAATTACCCTTGTCTCATAATTATTATTGATATGAGATCAACTCAACTACAATCCAATCATACATTTTAATGTTAAATTTCACGAACAATTTTAATTAAAATATTATTTTTTATAATTTTTTTAATGATATATATTTTTAATCATTATCCAAATAATATTTTTCATTTTTCTTCATAAAAAAATTTCATTAAATCCACTTATTTAGATAGTTTTACTTGTCAATTATTTATTCTTATTCCTTATTTGAATTATCATCATCCAAAAATCTCATTGAATCCACTTATTAAAATAGTTTTACTTGTCAATTATCTATTCATATTCCTTATTATTTAGATTATAATCATGTTTTTAAAAATGTAGATGCATGCACCCTACACCATAAGGTTGTTCCCAAGTTCATTGTATAAAATGATGGTAAATAACATATCAGCATGAACCCTATTTACAGTCACACTCTTTTCCACTCGAAGTAAAAACTGATCTACCATTAAGTCAACTTGCGGAAAGCATTTTGTACGGATTGTATGAATATAGCCCCCAAAAATGACAATGTTGTGTCACTTTTGAACAAAACGAAAGAGCTCAACATTGGAGATTCCACGTCAATTTTCGAATTACCAGTTTGTATGGGGCCTCATGGATGGGAAAGTTTAACTTCAAACACTCAGTTAAACAAGTTTTCTATATTTATGTTTGTATTTTTCATTTTCTTGAGTTAAATACAATAGACAGAGTTCTGTTGTTATTTTAGGGTTAGTCAAATATTTTTAGTTTTATCCTTACCAGCATCATTTAGGTGTAAAAAAAGTTAAATGGGTCATTCATGAGAACAATATCAAAATGGAAAGTAGCCTTTTTAATATAACAATGATTGATTAATTATTAATAAATGTATTTATTAATTCAACTTTTACTTTATTTTATTGTAATTTAAAAAAATTAAATCTTTTTAAAAGTGAAATATATAGTATATCTTATTTTATTAATTCAACGTTTATTTTTTTTCATTGTCTACAATAACATATAAATTTAATGGATTATAACTTCAAAAAATATATTATCATAAATAACTAATTTATTGATATGTTGAAAAAAAAACAACAATCAAATTAATTCAAATGAATTGATTAAACAATAACAATCTAAATCAAAAGTTGTAATTTCAATATCTTTATAAATTCTTATCTAAACTTCATTTCATATCTAAACCTAACAATTTAATCAATCAATTATACAAATAATTTTAATCACATTAATTCACAAAAGAATCATGTGTTTTGACACTTATTCTGGTGAACTTTATGATCAGCTGGCAATAACTTTGAATAAGAGTTCAAAATTAAAAGTATTCAAACATCACTTTTGTCCACAAACACGAGGTTTGTGACTCATTTTGAAAGGTCCATCCAACTTTTAGCTTTTATCTTTAACATTATTTTTTTCTCAAGTTCTAGAGAACTCTCGGTCAGATCCAGGCGTTATATGTTGTGCCATGGTGTTGCAGCGTTTTTCCTGCCAAGTTCATTGCATTTTTTTAATTAGAGTTGTTTTTAGACAACAATGCTTTTCACTTTTTATGTTTTTCCAATTCTTTTAGATTTTATATACTATATCTATATGTATATTATAAAATATATATATATAAATTAAATAAAAATATAAAAATATTTTTTTAATAAAAAATGATTAATATTATTAATAGAATTTTTTTTATAAAATAATGTTTCCAAATTTTTATTTATAATTTTAAATTTAAATTTAATTTTATAAATTATATTGTTTTTTTTTAAATATTTTTTATTTCTTTTAACTTGTATTATATGTTTTTTCTGTTTTTAATCATCTAAATGTTTTGAATAAAAGACACTTCAAACAAAAAGAATGATATGAATACAGATATCTTAAAAAAACTATAGAGATTCTTATCTTTGACTTTTTATATCATAATAATTAATAACTTTATTACTTAAGTTTGTTCTCATAGTTTTCATTGATTAATGACAAATCATATCAATATAACTACATTAATGTGTTAAATTTGAAAAAATCTTTCTACATAAAACACTCCAAACTCTATTATATGGTTAAGATATTAAGATTCATTGATTTTTATTATAAAAAATTAAATTATAATCAAATAAATATCAAACAAGTATTGTAATTCTCCCCACGTCTTCCTACCTTTCCCAATTATTATTGTAAAACAATAGACTTAATAAACTATTTCTTCTTTTCAAATATAATTTGAATATCTCTAAATATTCACAAATTATTTAATTGTTTCTAAATAACCGATTGCTTAAAAGAGAGGAGATATTAAGAATCATATTAAATTTACTTAGAAACCAACCCTACAAGAAAATAGATGTTGGACGTCCAAAAAAATGAATCAATAATTATTTTTTTCTTGTTTCTTTACATCAACTACATGGTTTTATGTCTATAAATATGAAAGATGATTTCCTTATTACAATATTAATTAAAGAGTTTCTCCTTTTTTTTTAAATCAAGAGTCAATCATGTTTAATTGGCAAAGTTTGGTAAGGTAAGAGCATACAATAAAGAGTTATGAAAATATTAAATTATTGAAATTGTTACAAACATGATTAAATACGTATTAAATTAAAAGAAGTTATTAATATTATATTGAAATAATAAAAACACACTAATAGTATTGCAAAATCTCTATTTAAACTATTTGAATCAAAATAACTACTATTTTTTATAAATATGAAATAATTACAAATAAAAAATATAATTAATTTAAAAAATTCATACAACTAAATTTTTATCAATAACATCTAATCTAAATTAAAAAAATTAAGACAAAACGTACAATCTAAATAAATTGACCCCTCCTTCATTCACACTCAAGAAACCTTATAACTCCTTACGGTTTTTAAACCATTAAATCCAATCAGAAATTTTCATGTTTTTTTATTATAAACTATTTATATAATTTTAGCACAAAATCATTATCTAAATTGTTAGCATATTATTAAACATAATATCATTGTAGGGGAAAGTCTTCCCTTTCCATCCTCCTTAGGCATATTCCATCTCCCTCAGAAATCAGAAAGTACTAGTGTGAACTGATTCAGGTCAAACCAAAAAAATTGGGGTTATGGTTGTGTATGAATGGGTAGAGCCTATCGGTCTGATTGATTACCACTTCCTCAGGAGGAGGAGCAGGTGAGGAGGGTGCAGGAGTCGAGACGCCTTGGTTTCAGCTGTGCTTCTCAGACACAAAAACTAAAAAAATAAATAAACATATTTGGTACCGCCTAAGATGATTTGCCACATGATTCGTTAGTGGGACCTCCCTTGGTTCAGAGTTGTGGCAGGATGCAAAGTACCTGCCCTTGCATTGCATGCATGTTTTGTTCAAAGAGGCCAAAGTGAGGGGTTTTTTTCTACCAGAGTTTTAGCATAAGACAGACTGAGGTAGGTGGAATTTTAAAAACTAGACACCCAGTCAAAGCAGATTGATAAACAAAAGCTTTAACGAAGCCTGTCTTCTTTCTATATAGGTATATAAGGATGACATGATCCCATTCTGGACTAGAAAGCATCCAAGTGTTTTTTTTTCTGATAATATCTTTCAGTTCTGCTCAGATCTAGGTCTGGTTTTGATAGTTGTATTTTGTCTTGGGCTTCTCTGAGATCAACAAAAACTCATCCCCATATCGGTTTTTTGACTTTTTACTATGGGTTTTTTCATTGGGTGTCTCTGAGATTAGTAAAAATTCATGCCCACATAGGATTTTTCTCTCTTTCTTTGGTTTTTTCTTAATTGGGTGTTATAATTTGGCACATTATTTTTACATGGCCTTGGAAGAATATGGGCTTGATCAAATCTTCATGACTAGAGCCATGGCGGAAGACATGTGGAGTAGTAATGGTTATTATAATGAGCTGCTAAATGCGTCATCCTTGCCTGCATTTGATACCGATTTCGCCAATGCTGATATTTCTTTTATCAATACTGCAGAGGCTCCTGCATTTCATGGTATTTTTAACAGCAGTAATTTACCCACTGCGTCAGCAATTGTTCAGGGAGATATTGTTCATGGAGATACAAGGTCTTCTGAATATAATTTTTGGGATTACAGTGGACATAACTCCTCAAAATTTCATACTAGTGATTTTGAAACTTTCGGCTTGCAGAATGAACTTGAGCAGCTTTGCTGCAATGCGAAGGGTGTCTCGCATGATGGTGCGAAGGGTGTCTCGCATGATAGTGCGAAGGGTGTCTCGCATGATGGTGGTAGTTTATGTTTGCAGAAGAATATTTTGAAAAGCACAACAACAGAAGAATCCTGTTATGTCACAGGAGGCTTTCATCCGTATGAAGATATTGAACAGAACGGAAGATCGGTGTGTACTAAAAGTAACAGTAACACCCACAATATAGTTCCAACATTATTGAATGAAGATAAGACTGTGGAATTTGACCGGACAGGAGGCAAGAATAATGCCAAGGATGATTTGGGCATGTGTATATCAGATAAAACGGAAACTCACACTGATGTGCAGTCACCACAGGACTACAAAACCAATTTGGAGATCGACAATATAACAGAGAACCAAGGAATCATAAAGAATGAGAAGCCATTAGCAGAAGAAAATGTGGTCAGCAAAGATGATGATGTGAATATTTTTTTGAAGACGACCTTGACAAGTGGTGAAGCAAGTCCCAGTAATGTGAAAGCCATTGCAGTTGGTGGGAACAAAGGCAAAGGACAACCAGCTAAAAATTTGTATGCAGAGAGAAGGAGAAGGAAGAGGCTCAATGACAGGCTGTGCATGCTTCGGTCTGTTGTGCCAACTATATCCAAGGTATATTACCCATTAATGTTGCATTCATATATTAAAAAACTAGATAAATATTCTTACTGGAGTTTTTACAAACTTCAGTATTTTTATAAGCCTAATTTTATTTTCTGTGTTCAGATGGACAGAACTTCAATCCTGAGTGACACAATCGAGTACACTAAACAACTTCTAAACCAAATTCGACATTTGCATGAGGAGTTTCGACCCCAAGCAGAGTGGCCTGCACATCTCAGACCATATGCACCATATTTTGGCTCTGCTTCTGATCAATATTTTGCCGATAAAACCATACCTAAGGTGATTTCTCAGATTAACCATCTGTGCAAACTGCCATTAAGTTTTTTGTCTGCATGTAATGATAGATAGGTATGGCCAACCTTGTAGGACAAAATTTTATCATATATGTGCTCCAAAAGAATGTTGTATGCGTCTGCTTTATGGCAAGTAATTTGTCTGATGTACATTTTTTCTATGCTGTTTGAACCTAAAAGAAAAGTCTCAGGAATCTTTCAAAAAGTGCTGTTTCCTTTCATTTGCGGAGTGCAGCCATGCAGAAATCATGGGCCCATAAAACTGAAAAAACTCAATAAAGACAGTTTGAAAAGCTAATGTTAGAAAACAAAAAACAAGAAAGTTTGAAGAACTTACATATCCTGCTGAGCTTGCATCACATCTAATTATTCAGAGGCAGATTCTGTGTTACAACATCCCAAACAAAATTCTAGATTCTATACATACAAGAGGAGCATGTGTATAGTTGTGTATTTCTATAATATTGAGATTGAAAGCAATTTGTGTAGATTTAGTTCATAACGATAGTTTTGCATGGTGAAATTCGTTGATTCATTATTTCTTTCTCTGTGCAGTTTGAAGTTCAGAGAACAGATGGGAGGCATCTCAACATACACATTGCCTGCCAAGCAAATCCAAACTTACTGCTGTCCACAGTGGGCACCTTAGAATCCTTTGGACTTGAGATTCAGCATGGTATCTTCAGCTGTTTCAGTGATTTTGGAATGCAGGCTCAGTGTTCAGAGGTTTGGGTCATCATCTTCCTTTAATTTCCCTTTGAATTAAAAACTTGACTATATTTTTAAGACTCGACTTTTCCGATGTTTCTCTGCAGACAGAAAAAGGGAATGGCAACACAAGACCAGAGGACATCAAGTTAGCCTTGCTTCAAAAGGCAGGTTATTTAGGTAAAAATGAGTAGCATCATGACTACCATGGTTCAAGTTACTTAGGTAAAAATGGGTAGCAAGCATCATTACCATGGTTCTGTTCAATTTATTGATGGGTATGTGTACCCATCTTATCTTTCTGTAACTGAGAGTTTATTGAACTCCATTGGAGTAATTATCGCATGCATTTGCAGTCAAGGAGGTACCCTAACCTCGCCAAAAGTACTACTGAGACATCAGTAGAACTCTACCCAATCCAATTAATCTTAACATTCTAAGTATATGAGATATCAATAACTTAGTCTCTAAGATAGTACTGAGACATCATTGGAACTATAGTATTTTGGGCATACAGAAGAGCTTTCTATTGTTGTCTTTGAGTTTGTTCACCATAATAATAATAATCATTTTGAGACTGCAATTGTCGGTTTAAATGTTTATGGATCTTCAAACTCTCGGACTTCATTTTTGTTACATTCTTTTTTCTTAGACAGTGAAAGGCAAACTCCATAATTATTCAACATGATCTTCGAAAGAAGAATTGTATAATAAATACAAACAAATTTCGATTCAGCAATGATGGGAGAAGTCAGCGGAATATATTGATAGATTATTGTTATTAAATTCCAAGAGGGTGGAAGCAATCCCTAAAAGCCTAATAATGGGGAAGCCATGTGCTTTGTGCATGAAATGGGTGCTACCAACTGTCATTTGCTTGTTTCTTTCCAATCTTCAAATATTTTTCAAGAAACGTACACACTATCATACAAATGAGGAATGATTAAAATTTATGTCCATTTGTTTTCTTTCGGCCATTCGAGAACTCTTCAAAGAAAGTTATATAAAAATAAGTTCTATAAAACATTATTTCTTCTATGAATTATGTTTTAAAATGTATATAATCAAACCATTATATGGTAAATGCTAATATCTATTTAACTAAGTTTAGCTATAAAATAAAAAAGGATAAGAGTTGAGAGAAGTTTAGTTATAAAATAAGAAAAGATAAGAGGGGAAAAAAAAAAGAGAGTTTAATTTTTTAAAATAAGAAAGGATAAGAGTTAAGAATATAAAATAATAAAAGATAGGAGTTATGATTATAAAATAAGAAAAGATAAAAATTTAAAGAAGATCAAAATTTAAAAGAAGTGATAAATTTAAAATAAAAGTTAAATTATATATAATTGTGGAAGAGATAATGTCTTTATATATGTGAAATATTATATATATATATAAAAGATAAATAATATTAACATTGATTAAAATTGATATACAAAGTATATAAAATTGTATTTTGAACAACTAAGAAAATTAATTATTAATATATTGTTAACTTATAATTTAATAGTTTATTTATGTTAATTTTTTTATATTAAATATATTGATTATTTGAACTATAGAAATAGGAACTAATTTGTATTATTAGAAATATGTACTGTGTACTATGAATCCATTCATTTATTTAGCTCAAATATCCTTTAGAGATTTAGAAAATGGTATTAGTTGTTTGGGATATATATCTAAGATTTCTGTGGGTAGAATTAAATCAAATTTATTATTATTACTATTATTATATTAGTTGTTTGAACTATACAAATAGGAACTTTGTATTATTAGAAAATGTACAATGTACTAAATATATAAAATTGATTTAGTTCAAGTATTTTCCTGACATCTGTCTTAGTTGTTTAGAATATAAAACTAGGATCCCTATAGATAGGTCACCAAAATGACAAAATGTGTGTTATTATCATACTGAACAAAATTGAATTTTAGGTAACTGACAAAATTAAATAAAATAAAATACTATGTATACTAACAACCTAAAATGGATTTAATGCAAGCTTACCCCCACATTTATATGGATTGTTTGGATTTATATAGAATAAGGAACTTTACTGTGTTAGAAAATGTACCTATACTAACAATTTGATGATTGATTTAATTCAAAATGTCCATTTGACAGTTGTATTAGTTAGTTGGATTATAAACAAAATATAGTATATATAAATTGTAAAAATAGAAAACAAATACATTATTATTCTAGTAAATAATGAATTTAATTTAAAATTATTGTGTAGTTATAAGTATAATTATCTCATACATTAATTAAAATTTTAATATTTTTAAAATATTTGTTATTTAAACTATTAAAAAAATTATACATAAAATTTAAATTTAATTAAATTTTTATTATTTATTTAAATTAAAAAATAATGTATATTTAATTTATTTATTTAATATAATTTTTAATACAAACTATATACATAAATATATAAATCTAATTTGTTAGATTTATAATTATATTAAAACTTAACTTATAATATTTTAATAAAATTTTAAATAAAAATTCAAACAAAAAAAATCTATTGTATAAAAAGCTTAAGATAAATAATATTAATTTATATTTTTAATTTAGAAATTATTTATTATCAACCACTATTTTCTTGTCCAGTATATTTTGTATTTTTAATTATTATTAAAAAATTTAAGTTTTTTAAATTCTAAAATTAGTTTAACTCTAAATAAATAAATGTATAATATTTTATCTTTATTATTATTTAGAAGTAGTTAGCTTTATAAAAATGATTGAAATTTTATAAATATTTTTAAACTATAAACACTTTTTAATTAGCATATTAATTTTTTTTAATAAGAAAATAGTTTTAAATTAAAACATAATATATTTTAATTATATAAATTATACTTAAAATTAATTATTAATCTTAATTATATATAAAATGATGAAATAATATCATTGATTTAGTTGAAATATAATAATTAAAAAATGAGAAGGGTTATATGTGTGTAAGAGATTTAAAAATACTTATAATAGTTTGCCCAAAAAATCAAGATTTTTAGGGAAACATATGAAAATCCAAACGATTCAAAATGACTTGAGCACCTTTTTATAATGGCGCATTCCATATTTTTTTGACATAAACTTTGGATTTGATATTTTTGGAAAAAAAAATAGACATGTGTAATTTATTTTTGAAAATGCAATCATTAGGCATTGGGTCCTAAAACCATGCCATTATCTATTATAAATTTATATTCTTTTTTAAATCATAATAAAGTAGGTAAGAGTAAGGAAAATAATTTTTTTGGGGGAGTATGTTTAAGATCAAGATTGTTTTTAAACATTTTATGTGTATACAAAAAATTTCATAGCATGTGAAGTAAATTATTTGAAGAGTATGTTTAGGATCAAGATTATTTTTAAACACTCTTAAATGTATACAAAATTTCTCACAATATATAAAGTAAATTACAATTTAGGGAGACATTGCATTGATGATGCAATGTATATTTATTATGAATTTCGGTACTAAAATACATATTTGATTTATTCTATAATTTAGTAGTAAATGCCATTAATTATTTGGTAGATTCTTCAATTTTTTATTTATATTATTGCATTTAATTTTTTATTATAAAATTACATGGAAGAAATAGAAAGATGAAGGAGAGAGGAAAAGAGGGAAATCAAAACATAATAGTGTTTTCCATGTATGACACAAAAATATTTTTAAAAATAATAAAATAATAAATCTCAAAAAATTACTTTAAAAACTTTTGAAAAGAATAAAATATTTAAATACGTGTGTGTGTGTGTGTGTGTGTGTGTGTGTGAGAGAGAGAGAGAGAGAGAGAGAGAGAGAGCACATATATTTTATTAATTTCATCTACTAAAGTCAAGTTTTTGGAGAGAGAGATGAGACTATTTATGGCCTCAAAATTTTAAAAAGTTAGAAACAGTATTATGGCATCACCTAGCCTTCTCTTATTCCTAACATGACAAGGTCAATGAGAAACATAGATAAATTCATCAAAAAATTTGAATTTAGAACAATAAGCAACAAGTACTTATGTACTCTAAGGTAATGTTATATTACAACTAATAAATTCTAATTGGCTATTTTAAGTGTCTATATAATACCCTACTTTGATGTATGTGTATGCATAAATATCACATCAAAACAAACAAAGGGTGGATACTAAATTATACATGCTATAAACTTTAACAACTCAATTTATCTTGTGAATTCTAGAAGGATATTTTACAAGTGGATAAATGCTCAATCAATGAATATATTTTAAGGTTTAATAAATATTATTAATTTAAAAAAAAAAAAAAAAAAACAATAAGGTTAAGAAATATCCTAAATTAATGCCATGGTGGGGACAAGTGTCATGCATTAGAAATGTCTAGCAGTAAACAAAATTCTAATGCCCCTTGTCTACAGGAACAAGAGTTATGTTGAATATCTAGAGCTTGGAGTTTGGAGTATGCAATAAATAATATGATTAAATGGGTGGAATATATGCCCCGTTTTGAGATATGAAATGAATTTATCAAGCATATATCTCAAAATAAATGGATTATGTGAATTATTTGTAAGCTAAGAAATAAAATATCTAATATCTATTATATTAACATATCAACATAGAAGCATGTATGTTACTAGTAAATTTACCCAAATGGAATTGAGATGTAATATATAAAATCACAATTATAATATGTCCCACATTGGAAAAATATAATCAATGTATTCATAAGAGGAATATGACCCACATAAGTGAATATAAATAATTTAATCACATAAGTAATATGTTCCACTTAGGAAAATTATAGCTAGTAGAGCAAAAAGGTATAATGTCTCATTGGAAGGAAAGATAGAAGCAATGTAGTACTAGAAAAATAAAATGTGTTACTTTCAAGAACAAGTATGGCTTTGTGCCCATGATAAATACATGATATAGATCTTGGAAATATAGGGAAGGACATGGAAACATATGCATAACATGTATCATGATAAATAATAAGACCATAAAATACATAGATCAAATCACCATAATACATATCAAATACAATAGATAGATCAAACAAGGACAATATATCAATCACATAGTAGATAGAGAATAAACATTAAACATATAATAGAAAGAAAAACTTATATAATTATATTAAACATAGAGTAAATAGAGAATGAAAGGATTTTTAAAAAAAAGAAATTCAATAAAAAGGCACAAATAAATAATATTTTTTTGTGAACAAATAAAATTAAATAGTGAAAAATAACTAAGAATTAAAAAACAATCAAAAACAAATTAAATAAATAAAATGTACAAGCTAATGCAAAAACATGAAGAAAGTATAATACATATCAAACATATAATAGATAGGATAATATATCAAGCATATAATAGATAGAGAATAAACATCAAACAAATATAAAAATAAAAATTTATATAATCATATGAGTAAATAGAGAAAGAAAGGAAGAAATTTGTAAGGATGCAAAAATAAAAGTATTTAATAAAAAAGTACAAATAAATAATAATTTATTGTAAATAAAATTAAATAATGAAAAATAACTAAGAGTAAAAAGGGAACAATAAAAAATAAATTGAATAAATAAAATGTACAACCTAATAAAAAATATGAAAAAAATAAATGATTAACTAGTCAATCAAATAAAGGAGAACCATAGAGATGAAATAAGAATAAAATTTGAAAGAAAGGGATAAGGCTCAAACATATAATTATAACAAGTGCATAGTATTTATTAAGTTCTTCAAAGGTTTGCTTTCTAATTTTAAAAGGCGGTACGCCTTTCATTATTTTTTATTCTTTAATTTTTTTTCATTACAAAAGGACCAAAAAATTTAGGTTAATACTTTGTTTTCTTTTGATTATCCATATCAAAATTATCTTTATTTTATTTCAATAAAATTATCACCCATATTAAATTCCATCACTATAATTTTATTTTTATAATCCTTTTTAAGGAAATATTTATAAACTTTGAAGTGCTAAGTAGCATGAATTCTCATTTCATCTAACATTTTCAGCTGATACAATTATTTCTATCTATAGTTTTCATCTCAACAATTCCATTAATTCGCACCCCCACATTGATGGAATCTCAATATCTAAGAGTAATACTACTTCTACTCTATAAAAAAGTACATATTGAGTTTCTTCATAAATGTTCTAACACTTTTTATTTATACCTCAAAAGCATATTGTATTTAGTTGTAAGATAAAGCTTGTACCAAATCATATTTTATGGAAAAAATGTATATGAATAACCATTGACGTAGGATAAATATCATCATAAATAAAGGGTTATCTAGATATGATTTTATTACATCAAAAGATATTTGAAATTTTTTATCCCATTCAAAATTGGTATCCTATCTTAATAGTATAGAAAAGGGTTGGATCTATCAATCAGATGAGTTAAAAATATTATAATAGCTTATTTTTCTTTGATAAACTATTTCTTTGTTTGAAATTTTTATGAGGATGTATTAAAAATATTTCATATACATGGACTTTAATTGGATCATATTCTACAACTTGACTATAAATAATGAACCCTAAAAGTTAACTTGAGTTGATATAAAAAACACATTTATAAAGGTTTAATTATACTTAATATTTAAAATATCTTTCTCAAAACATACACATGATTTTATTTTATTTTGAAAATTTCTAAGATATCATTTACACAATATTCTTTCTAGAATATCATTCATATAATCATGAAATATTTGTGACATAACCTCATTTTTAGAATGTCATTCATACAATCATGAAATATTTGTGACATATTTTAACCTCCCCTCCTCTACCTCCCTCCTTTTAAAATATAGTTTTATGTTTAATATTAGAGTTAATATTTAAAATTTCATAAAGGAAAGTATCTAAATTCTTTTAGTAGAATAGAAAATCATATTAATAATATGAATTCAGAATTTATATTTGAGGCATGTTTTGTTTATATCTCAAAATTCTATGCATATTGTAATGACTTTGGTTTATTTTTAGAAGTTTAATGTTGAAACACCACAATTCTAATCAACATATCTAATAAAACCAATGGCAATTAATTTTTAGATTTCATCTTTAATTAATAAATTTATTTTTGAATATATTTTTAATTTTTTTTAATACAAATTTGTAATCAATATTTATTATAAAATTATGCACTATAATAAAAATAGACATTAGTAATATCAACATATAATCATGAAAATATGTTTTCATATTATATTAGTAATTAAATATATGATTTAAATTATTTAAGAGTCAAGGAAACACCTAAATAACATGTCTTGAGTGCATCACCAATGAAAATATCAATATTAATTATATCTTCATATCAACCATATTGAATGATCCTTCACATAAAATGTAGTAGTTAAGGTGCCGAAAGTATTCAATGGAAACCCCTCATAATCATTATGTGAGGATTTGCCTTCCATAAAATAAGATTTCTTGCTCAATACAAAAGGGAATATTTTTTAATCATAAATTTTAGGTAAGTATATTTTAGGTCTAAAATATTATGTTATAAAATCATCATTGAAAAATGTATTAAAAGATGGTATGTCATGTGAGGGAGTATGATAATGTAATTTAGGATATATGAAATTTAAATGATTTTTCATGCTACTTCCACATGATTATATATTTGATTAGAGATAAACATAATATTTTATATCATTTGAGAGTGATTATTTTTAGATTTATTGAGTTTTTTGTGAAGAGGTATTGGTGATTTTTTGATAATATCTTTATGATTGTGAACTTTTAAATATATATTATTTATATTAAACAAAATAATTTAAATAACATTCTCTTGTAAAAACTTTGATTTATCATTTTTTTAATTGATTTTTTATTTATATTTATTAGTATTTGGAAGAATAAGATCTATTATACCTTATTTAATATTCACTAAAACTTTACCATAATGAATTATCTTTTATGCACACTTAAGTCTAAATCTATATTTATTTAGAGAAATTTGAATAAAACTATTGGAATCTTATTATTTGTGTTACAAAAATAATTTACCATATGATATTTTCTCTTCATATAAATTTATTTAATATCTAATGACGATTTAATTGGTTTTATATAATCATGAGGAGTTATATAAATAAATCCAATATAAAATATACCTTATACTATCTCGAAATTACCTAAGACTTATTAATGTAATATTTAACTTGAAATTTTTAAAAATATATGTTATTGAATTAGTAATCATTTGATTCATAATATTATTTAGTATCACTATATTCACCAAATTATAACTTTTCCACATGGTCCTTTTGAATAACTTGTTGAAGTACCACTATAGTTTGTTGAATATTTTTCATGTAAGAGTCACAATAGAATATTGAAGGTTAATTATCTTTAAACAAATAAATGACACATCATATATGGTATGTATATAAATATTTCCCTCATAACCATCATTTCAATAAAAATTGGCATATTCCACAAAATCTAGACTCAAATAGCTCCAACATTGTTACTATCAAATTTCACTTTTAATACTTTTAGATTCTAATATTTTTAATTTTAGATTTTGATATTGGTATTAATAGATTCTAATATTTTTATTATTATATTACAATATTTATATTATCAGATTCTAATATTTATATTATCAAATTCCAATACCGATACTACATATTCTAATATGGATATTATTATATTCCAATATTACTAATATTAGGTCTCAATATTCACATTATCAAATTATAATATTTATATTGTCAAATTCTAATAATGTAATTATGGTTTCAATAATAATAATAATAATAATAATAATAATAATAATAATAATAATAAACATTCTTTATTAAAAAAAATATACATATTCTTATGTTTTTCATTTAATAAAGATGAACTTAATGGTTGAAACATTCTCAACATTATTTGTTACATATAATGGATATAGAGAATATATAGGTTTGTAGGTTACCAACATCATTATTTAGAAATAAAAATATTTGGAATGTAGTAGATGTTAGTTTTCCAACATTTTTAATTAATAGTAATACTCTAAGGAGGGCATCAACCCACATGTAATTCTCCTCAGTTGAGTGTGTGCAATATTGTGTAATACTAATATGTTGTGCAATCCTGTGTATGGATTTCAAGACTTAAAACCTTTTGATTTGACCTTAAAAATGATATTTAGACTTAGCTTGAGGATTTTCTCCTTTTAAGCATGATTTTCAGTGATATATTGATATGTGCCAAGTAAGTCTTGGATATATGCTATATTACAAGTGTTTCATATAAAATTTCTTAGGATTTATTTTATTACATAGTACAGGCTTGAGCACACCCATCATGGTTATACACAAGTATCACCTTCTATCCTTTTACTCTAGAAATTTCATTAATAGAATAAAATAGGGAAAAATATAGATGCCCATATTTGGTATTAGACACTTGATAATGTATAATTTGGCCAAATATTAATCTATGTGAATTATGCTAACATACATGAATCTTATTCACCATTCCTCATATCCATTCTATTCTATATGGGTCTAACCCTTTAAAAATTCCATTACTATTACATAGGATCTTCATAGTATCTTAACAACTAGCTTAATATCATTATAAAACTTTCCCATAGACTTAAGTCACTCTTCTTATTTTTTTTAGATAGGTTCACATCTCTAAGATAGGTCCATTGTTGTGGACTTACCCACTTTTCCACTTAGGAAAAACTTTCCAATGTTCCCTTTAATAACTAGTTTTTAAAATTCAAAATTAATATATTTGAGTTATCCCACACGTTTAATATGTTAGTTTGGAGGATATAACCCAAATATTTAGCTATATAATTGTTTTAATTAAAATGGGTCTTTCGCATAAACACACTATATAAATAAAATGTTTGAATTCATTAAAAAATTTAGATCTAGCTAGAATAATACATTATTGAAAATAAATTCATTCAAGCATGTGCAATGAATATATCAATGATTATGAAAATAAAGGTGAAGAGAAGTATATCTTATTTATTGTTCTATTATGAATTATAATTATTTCCCAACTTAGTCATAATCCTGCAACTTGGTTCTTTGTTCTATTTATTTAGGTTTGGACTTTTTTTATTTCCCATAGACTTTTGTCAATATCTAGACACTTATGTCAATGTTAGTTTCCTCCTATGGATGTTTATATATTTACAAAAACATAAACTCTTTTCTAGATCCAATAGTTTCACTTTTCTAGTTTTTTGTCTCATTTCTGCTAATATATTTGGATCACATGCACAAGTTCTGTATAACTATCTATATCTAAAACCCTAGGTATTTGTACCTTTCTCACATGTGTTAGTGGGATCAAAGTGCTGATCTGACCTCAAGGACCCCTTTGTCAATGATCACTACCTACATAGTCAATACTCAAATGAGGACCTCATAGATATGTAGTTATCCCCTAAGTGTTGGATTATGTGTGCGCAAAGGTGAAATATACTAAATACAAGGGCATAAAATGATCTATCTTGTAACTCGAAAAATAATCCTCATGGGATATTCTTTGAGTGATTTAGACTTATAATATGACTACTCCTATGATTGATATGAGGATAAAGAAGAATAGGGAAGTATAATTTAGTTGTGAAATTGATTGAAAGAGATTGAATAAATACTTATTTGGTATTTTTTAGATGGGTAATGAGTAGGATTTGATTTGTATTTATACCAAACCTTTTATAAAAATATCATATAAGGGTTAAATAAATTAAAAATGTGAACCCATAGGATTTGAGAGATGTTCAAATTCTATGACTTTTGAAGACAAGACACTTGATTAGAATCTAGACAATTATGTTGACACAAGTATCCCTAGGTGGGACATAAATGTCTAATAGGATAGGAAGATACCAAGGATATTAAATTGAAAATGAAGGACATGTTATTTTTTAAGCTTTATGTGTAATGTAGGATATATGTTTCATCAAAAGTGATAGGGTTGGACCATAAGATAAACAGTTATAAGAAATGATATGGTAAATGCAATCCTTTCATCAACATGGAGGTCTAGAATAGAAGGGTAGATATCTAATAGGTATTTGTAAAGTATACAAAAATGAGATGATATCTTAATCATATTTTATTATATACATCCCCCTCCCCAATATTTAATTTATTAATGTATAATGATGAATTACTAGTTTAAAGGAAATAAATGCGTACATGGATGTGTATACCACACCTTGCCTTTAATTGAACCCATTTTGAGTGTTTTATTAGTGTATGACCTATAATCAAGATCATTTTATAGTATAAATCAATGCATATAATATTAAATTTGAAATAATTGAAATACTTAAATAGAAAGTGAGCAAGGAAGGAGTACACTTGTGTGTTGATGCAACCATGTTTCCCTTTAGTACTTTGACTTGGTAAAGATGCTTCTTTATGAAATGTTGGAGTTGAGAGAGGTTAAAAAATGAATGTTAAATATTTGAATATGGGTATTTTAAGGTAATCATGTTTCCAACTTGGTGCAAGGGTGATTTATGACACAGCCATTGAGATCATTGAATCTTAATTGCATAAATTAAGTGATAGTAAAATAAAATCCAAGTTAAGTGGTATAACCAACTCAACCTATAAAATGGAAGTAGTGTTAGACAATTAATAACTTTTAATCTCAACCAAAATAATCAAGGGGGAAAACTATTGAAGACAGATAAAAGCTCAAAATGGTGATTCTTGGTAGAAAATGGTGTTTTTGGTAAATACATTGAGTATGGAATTTGGTAATAATCAGGAAGAATCAGTGCATTTTAGTAAAATAGTTTGTATATGTAATATGGTGTTTCTAGAGAAATAAATTGGTTTGGAGAAGAGGAAAAAACTTGTATCATGCCCCATATCATGTTTAATGTGAAGGATATATAATTTTAATATGTATTGTTTAAATATCATTGCACTTGCATGGCATATGTACATCTAATGTGTCTCAAGCTGAAGAATCTATTAAATTTATCATCTTATCTATATCTATGTATAATATCTATCAAAAATATGATTTTTTTATCCCAAATATATAAAAGTTAGTGCAATGTGTATAGGATTCTGACCCAAGTGTATATCTAAATCATGTAAATTATAATGAAACTTTGGAAATTCTAAAAACTATATAAATGTGGAGGTCATGTATCTATGACATGATCCTACTAATATGGCCCCCTTCTAAGGTGATGGGAATTCTATCTAGTAGTTTACTTACCTCAAAATTATAAGATAATTATATAATCTATGTATGAAACATGTAACATATATGAGAGTAACATGTCTAAGTAGATATATCATTGAAGCTCACAATATGTGATTACAACAAGCCCTAAGATGCATGATATGTATCATGGCAGCGTATAAAAAGTAACATTACATGATCGATAAAAAATCAAGCACACACACAAGATGACTCAATGTCACATAAGAGGGGTCTAAGAAGACCTCAAACAATGGGCATATTAAAATTTCACAAACTCAAAGAAATGACATATTCAAATGTCCATCTAAAAAATAAAGCAACATAAAATGGTATAAGGGCCAATAGGAAAGGAATATATTCATTTTTTCCATAATTAAGATAATAACAAGAAATAAAAAGACACTCAAGGAAGTGAAAATGTTAATAAATGAAGTATAATCAACCAACATAAGCATATCATACTAGTCCCTACATATATGTGTTTGGATAAAATGTCATGTAGCATAGCATATCAAGTACATTATGAAATATGTAATCATGAGCACAGACATATGTAATCATTATTATATAAGGTCAACATGATAATGAAAAGGTTATCATAACATAATATAACCTATATCAATCATGATCAAGAAAGAAAATGCCCCCAATGTAATGTGCCACATGGGAAGAGGAAAGGGCCAACATCTATATGTATACATATTATGTATCTAGTGTATGTATATGTCACAATAAAGTATGTGTGAGACATATATGTATCTGCAAAATGAATGATATGCTATCTAATAACATAAATTAAACAACATAGATGCCAAGGACCTAGTAAACATGTTAAAGTCAAATATTTTGTATTTTTTAATTTATTTGAATGTTTATTGAATATTGGATTTTTTTTTTAAATTTTGACTTTTTTATTTTGGATTTTTAGAATTTTTGAAAAATAAAAGGATAACCTATGATCCCATATAAGGGATGCTCTTATGTATCTCCAAACTCATAATATGTTACATCAAACTAGTGATACTACCAAAGAGGAAGGATGAGTATCATATCTAGAACTATAGAATCTATGGTACTTTGTGAATGTCTCATAAGACTTTATGGTCATGAAAAAGTAATAGGAGTAGGTTTTTATGGAACCTATTATTTATTAATTTTTGTTTTATTTTATGCAATTGTAATTAGAACATGTTTATTTTCTCTTAGCAACTAGGGACCATGTAAGTGTAGATGAAGATTCTTTGGAATAGGTTTTGTATATCTGGTGTCATAATATCTCAAGTATGGGCCACCTAAGAAAAGGTATTGCCTATATCTTATAATTTTTTGGATGATTAACCTTTGTATTTTATATAATTAGTTGTTTGTGAAAAAAATTATATTGTTCAAGTATATGTTCATATGGTATTCCAAGAACTGTGACTACCCCATGCATTATAGAAGGTACTACATAGAGTATACATTTATTATTTCAAATACTTTATTTTTTTCATTTAATATGTTTGAAATATGATATTTAATTATTTGGTAAATTATTTTTAGTTGTTTATTTATTTTGATTTAGTGATAACTGAGGAAATCACTATACACAATAGAATCAAGTTGAGAAAAAAATGATCGACTACAATGATCATGTGGGAACTATGATTTTGTTTTCTATTATAACACAATGTCTATTTCATTTTTAGCCTTATGACTTATTTTTCATACCCATTATTGTGTAGAAAACATAGGTACTTAAGTCTGATTGGATTCTATAACTTGTGGTTCTGTGATTCCCCCAAGTATACCTATAGTGAGTGCTTAATCAATAAATGGTTCCTTGGTAGGATCATTATGGGAAAGATCAATCATTGTAGAGAGTGTACTAGGAGAAAGACTTGTGCTAGTGGTTTGTTTCTACAAGGTCCAATACATAATACCTTCCTTAGGAGGAGTGGCATGGGATGTCTTGACTTTATTGGAGTGACCTATAGAATAAGTGAGATGAGTAGACCTTGTTGTCTCATTATGAAATGTTATAACTCTTTTTTTTTGAGTTATGTAATCTTTTGTCTTAGATTAAAACAATTATTATTACAATGACCAGAGTTGTCATGGTAATTGAAAAATGGTTTTCCTGTAAACTTTTCAAATCTATGTGGTAGATGGTAGTAATTTGTAAGGAAGGTTAATTAATAATTTATCTAATATCATATGCCATATATCCTATGTTCATTTCTCAATTAATCAAACTAAAGAGTTTCCCTCTTAGTAGAGGTATATGTTTTTATGGTAGGAGGTATTTTTAGTGTGTATTCCTTTCCTCTATCTAAAACCTTTACTATTTTTTCCTTGGTATGCACTACCAATTTATAAGAAGTTGTTTGAGGTGGCTTAGGCACCTTTTTTTTTTGTTTATTCACTTTGTATGGATTTTTTGTAACAAGTTTTCCTTTAGGTGAATATGCAGGAGAGTTAGTATTGATATTTTTTATTGCATGTGCATATTTATGCACATCCATGTATAAACTATTAAAGTAAGTAAATGGATTTTGTAATGTTCTTTTTTTTAATGGATAAAGAAGTCCCCTACTAGAGATTAATTAAATTTAAAAACTTGAGGGTCTATTGGTCAAGAAATATAAGACATCCTTAAATCTAATAGCATAATCTTAAATAGACTCATCGTTATTTTATGTTAAGCCTTGTAAAAATTTAAATGGTAATTTAGCTAATTTATGCTTATGGAAATCATTTAAAAATATGTTTCCATGTTTCTTGGATGTTGGTAAGGACCCATTTGGAAGGTTATATAACCAATAAGTAGCCTTTCATGTTAAACTTCTATGTAAGAATTTTAATATTAAGCATCTATCTTTATCCCAATGGTCAAGGGAATATGTATATTATTTCAAGTAATTTTTAGGGTCTCCTCTACCATAAAATTAATGTAAAATAGGCATTAAAAAATTATTAGGATAAGAATGTTCAAAAACATCCCATGTAATGGGTTGATCTTATAGGATATTATCATTAAGAGTAACATCTTATGAAATTACTTGTAATTTAAGAATCCCCATTTATTTTTGAAGATATCCTTTGGTATTCATCATAGATAATATGTGGCTAAGAGAAAATTTTGGAGAGTTTGAAGATGTAATTCACCATCCATATGAAACATAACAATGATAGTCGCTTCACAACTATAATTGCACTATAATTTAGGATTATGATATTTGAAATTTATTGGGTAAAAAAACATCCATTTTACATGATAATTAAAGAGAGGATATTATATCATTATAGATGCCATGAATGTTGATACAAATATAATTTTAAAGAGATTCACTACTTTAATTTTCATTACATGAAAAGGTGATAAAAGGTGTGCTTTCATTATTTTCACCTATAATTGGAACATGCTTTTGATTATAAAATGTAAACTAGGGATAATGAGGAATGTTCTCTATTTTACTTGAAACATCATCATATTAATAAAAAAATGAAAGTTTCAATTTCATTTTTGAGTTTAAAATAGAAAGGGATAGAAAATGAGATATCACTTTATAATATAGATATATCATGACCATATGAGAAAGGAAAATTAGCATGACTAGAATTTGAATCTTGAGTTGCATTATTACTACTTGGCATAAGAAATTATTTCATTAGGAGACCTTTGAAAAAGATGTTTTGTTTTTTTATCTTGAATTGGAAGAATTGTATAAGAATGTGCATCTACACTATTTTGAATAGTATTATCATTTTCATTTTTCCAACCTAAAAGGATAAGGAGATAATGAGGACATGCACGTGTATCATTGAGGTCTAGAGATAGAGGAATTATTTTCACTATTTTCATTTACATGAACTAAAGAAGGAATATAAGATTCAACTTGAGTAACATTTTAGATAATTTGCAAACAAGGTAAACATTCATTATTTTTAACAATCTCATTATTGAATAAATAAGATGTGTATTCAACTATTATTTCATCTTTGGAATGCTCTATGCATGAAATATTTATATTTTAAAGATTTGGAATAATATTGTAATTCATGTTCATTTTATAACATTGAATCCTATTTAATATACTAACTAATGGTACACTTTATGTTTATTCAAACACCATATTATTATATTTGAAGATACACAATGTAGGAGAAATAAGAGAATTATTCTCTTCATGATCCTCTTCGAAATATGTGGAATCACAATCATAATCATAAGGGGAATAAATAAAATTTTATTAGTTTCAACATATTAATCAATATTTTCGTTGTCATTATTGGTATTTTTAATATGATAATTGTAAGGAGAAACTATAAAGGAATACTATGTGTTACAATCTTGTTGAGCCATAAGATCCTCATAAGAAATGTATTGATCATCAGGAATATTAAAAATATATATATAAAGGATGGGACATATTAAGGTTTTTAGTATGAGTATGCATTTTAAGAATTATAAACCTAAACACACCCAAGATACAAAAAATACAAGGCCTAGGGAAACAAAGAGAATAAATGTCACTTACATTATGCCCATACAAGGAAAATAGATATGAAAAGATAAATATAGAAATCTAAAATACTTTTAGGAGGAAACCCTAAATCACACTAGGGTTTGGTTTAATTAAACTGAGAGGATGGGTTCATCAGAATGTTTTATTCAAAATGGGTCTTTCACATAAACACACTATAGAAATAATTTTTTTGATTGCATTAATGTAAAATTCAGTTCTAGGTAGTATAATAAATATTGGTAATAAATTCAATTAATCATGTGAATTGAATATAACAATGATTATACAAATAAATAGTTAAGATAATAATCTATTATTTATTTTTATGTTATGGATTATCATTGTTTCCTAGCTTCATCTCAAATTTACAACTCAACTTTGTGTTTCATTCGTTCATGTTTTTAAATTTTTTAACTATCTAAACACTTTCATTAAAATATAAACATTTCTATCAATGTTAATGTCCTCTTATTGACCTTTATATCCTAACCAAAATACAAACTCTTTTATGGATCTAAAAGCTGTAATTTTATTGGGGTTTTGTCACCTTTTTATTGATATATTTGGATCATGTGCATAGGCTATGTATAACTATCTATATATATATATATATATATATATATATATATATATATATATATATATATATATATCAAACCATAGTTCTTTACCTTAGGTCTTTTTACATTGAAAAAATTTGTTAGTGGAATCATGGTTTTTAACCGACCTCTAGGACCCCTCTATCAATGAGCTCTACCTATGTAGATAATATTCCAAGGAGAGCCTCATACATATGTAATTCTCCCTTAGGTCTTGCCTTGTGTGTGCACAAGGGTGAGATATTATATATATATATATATATATATATATATATATATATATATATATATATATATATATATATATATATATATATATATATATATAAGGGCATGTAATGATATATATTTTAATTTTAAAAATACTACTCATTGGATGTTATTTGAGTGATTCATACCTATAATATGACTACTCTTATGAATGATATGGAAATAGGGAAGTACAACTCAGTTGTGAAATCAATTGATTGAGATTTAATAGGTTTTTTCTTAGTATTTTATAGATGGATAATGAATAATCTTTGATTTTTATTTATACCACACATTTTGGAAATATCTCATGGAAGGGTTAAGAAAATAAATAGGGTGACTAGTAAGATTTGAGAGATTTACAAATTAGATGAAATTTCAAAACTAAATTCTTGATAAGAATATGGACACTTGCATTGATACAAGTTCATATATATGATATGTAAGTGTCCTATAGGATAATAATTTATTGATAATTTTAAACTAACAGTGAAGGATATACATGATTTAAAGCTTTTTATGCACTGTAGGAAATCTAGGTCATCAAAAATGATAGGTTTAGACCAGGAGATAAAACATTAGGCATAGTGAGATGGCTAATTCAAGACTTTAAACAATATGGAGGTATAGAACAAAAGGGTATATCCTTTATAGTTATTTTTAAAGTATACAAGATTTAAATTCTATGTAAATTATAATTTACTATCTACAGTAATCAAATCATGCCTAACCATTTTCCTTTCAAGAAATTATCTAGCTTATATCTAACTAACTAACATATATTTGGGAATCACCTAAAAAAGAATCAGTTTATCATTGAAAAATCGCCCCTCAAGGGATAAAATGTCTAAGTTAAGTTTTAATAACATTATTAAGTTTAAGTCATAGGTTTTCAAGTGTTGAAATCCATATACAAGATTGCATAATCATATTAGTATTACACATGATTTCACACACTCAACTAGGTGAGAGAAAAACATTAAATTTTATTCTGTAATAAATGTATTGGACTTTTATGCAACACTTAATATAGTAAGGTGGATAATAATAGCTCAAACCTTCGCTTTAACCTTTTATTTTGGTTTATAGTTTTCCTATAATGCATAGAAGGGGTTCGAAGAAAAGAGAAAGAAAATGGAGATATTTGTGTGGATTTGGAGACATAAAAATATATATAAATACTTATTATACACATGCATAATGGGTGACACAATCATAAATTATAAAAAAATAGTGGATAATGTTTTAGTACATCAGATAGGGTTTTACTACGTAAGTTCTTAGGTAGTGTAGACTCATTTAGGCATGCAAAAATTCTCTATTTTAGATATAAGAATTAATAGGAAATTTATAGATATATTTTTTATATTTTATTCCATTATATACCTACACATACTAAAAATAAGATAAGTAGAACACTCTTCTATTTTTTTTATAGAAATAAAAAGTTACTATATTTATCTAGTTACAATTAGATTTGTTTAGTGATTTTAAAACTTAAGTCAACTAATTTATTCAAAAAAATTATGCATATTAAGGTCAAATTTATCCTCTAATAAATAAAACATATTGGTGAACCCACTATTTATATAGAACATTACCAAACCCTAGGATTCCATTAGGGTTTCATTTTTATTTCTGGGTTTTAAATTTTTACATTTGTGTTTACCTTTTAGACTTGATTTTTGAATACTTTCCAATTTCATAAGTAAAAATTTAATGTTCCCCCTTTTCCCTAGGGTTTCATGTTCATTTTTTATAGGGCATCCTCTATTAGGGTTATCCCTTGTTTAGATAGTATTTGAATAAAAAGAACTATTTTAAAAAATTCATTTTTATAGGGCATCCTCTATTAGGGTTATTCCTTATTTAGATAATATTTGAATTAAGAAAAACTATTTTTAAAAATGCCCCAATACTTTTGTTAGTACTATTTCTTGGATCAAAAACCTTTTTTTTTGCAAACATTTTGTATAGATTTTACAAAATTCATAATTTATTATTTTTTAATCAATTCCATCTAGAAGATGGATAGTGCACTTATTTTCAAAATAATTTTTTTAGTTTTTTATCTAATTTTTTAAAATTATATATATATATATATATATATATATATATATATATATATATATATATATATATATATATATATATATTCACCATTTTCTAGGAAAGGTTAGTTCATTATTTGAATTTTTTAAAGTCATCATTTTGTATATATACATATTTAAGGTTTTATAATTTTATGAGTATTTCAAGATTTTGATTTTAAATATTATTTTGGCACTTTATTTTTTATTTCCCTTTATTTTATGTTGGTTCTTATCTTAGGGGTGGGTTTTGTGTTTGTGTTTCTTGCTATCTTGTGGCCTATACAAATCAAAATGAGTGACCACTATAAAACCACTAATAGCCCTTACCATTTTAATCTCCTATTTTATAATCTTTCAATTCCTTATGTTCATCATAAGTAATGGAGAAATCAAGTTTTAGATAATCATGATTGTGTGCCTAATAATAATGCTTATGTAGATGAGGAATATGCATGTACAAATGAAATAAATTACTATGATAGTTATGATTATATTGAAGATTTTAATTGTAGTTATTTATCTTTCTATTATCTTAGTGACAAAGAAGATCAATATGATAGGCTTAAAATGTAAGAAGTTAATTCTCCCTCTCCCTCTATAATTTCTTCCATTAGTCATACATTAGTGCAAGAAGACATTAACATGGAATAAACTAATCTAATTACTAATAGGGATTCAATTAAGAATGAAAATACATTAAAACAATGGATATATGATTGATATGTTAATTCAAATTATTTTATTACTTATATTGATAAATAATGTAATGTTACTTATCCTTTTTTAGAAAAGATATGTGTTGATAATTATAAATTATGCAATGATGTCTATATATTTTTTCATGATATTTTATTAGAGAATGATTTCAATTATTTTGATGTTAAAAATATTTGTGATGATGCTATTGCACCTATGTTTAAGATAGATGATGAGTTATAACCAATTAATGAATATTTCAAAACCATGACTATTCCTAATATTGATATCATACCCATGATGCATAAAATAGGTGATATCAAAAATAAAATTCAAAATTTGAACCTAAAGGTTACATAAATTGAAGATACAATTGAACATATAAAGAATATTGAGCATGTTAATGTAAATTACATATATGGTTTTCCATCTAAAGCCTATGAGCCAATAAAATATTTCATCTCAAATATGGATTGAGAGAATAAAAAATATCTAATTCAATAAATTAATTATATGGAAGATACATATGATAAAACTATTTGGATTAAATTAAACCCACATTTGATTGTTGTGGAATCTAGTATAGGCACAATAGGATACCTAGATCTCCCTAAAAAGAGAAAGCAATCACAATAAAGAAACAAACATAAAAACAACAACAAAAAGAAAATAAATAACTTAAAGGATATAGGACCAAGGCCCACAAAAGGGACTCAAAGGTGTAATGAATGGAATATATCTAATAGTAATAAAAACCTGAAACAAAACCCAATTTTGATATAAACCCTAAATAATTAGAATTGAGGATGTGAAAAAGATCATCTTAGCCACTAATTTCCTCTAAAAAAATCCTTTAAAGAGTGGTTCAAAACTTCCCCATTAAATTTATAATGATCCTAAAAAGAGTGGGAATCCTTAGGATTGTTCTCACAATCATAAATTCCATGGGGCCCAAAGCATGAGACATTAGTATGACCAAATTTCCTACAAAGAGAACAAATTTCATTTCCCTTATTGAATAGAAAGTTTTGATTATAGGAACCAATGGAATACCTTAGTTGATCCTAAGTGGGAAATATCTGGTCTATCAATACAAGCACATAAATTCTTGTTGAAGTCATTATTATACATTATTGAGTAGCATAATTAATGTTCACCAACATGCCAAAAGTTTCAGCAATGCTTCTTATAATTCTATCAACCCGAAAAGAAATATGGAGACCACAGAGTTTCAAATGTAGAGGAATATTATCAAGCTTGAATTTGAAGGAAGACCAATTGAGTTTCAAATTTTAAAACATGAGGTATACCTTACCCATCAACAATGGGCCTTCATTTATAATTTTTAAGCAATTATCCCTACACACACACACACACAAAAGGTAGTCATTAGTAGAAACCACAATTTTAACTTCCCCAACTCTAATCTATTTATTTCTAGTCTAATTCTTGACAAATTTAATGATGTCCCTAGCCCCTAAGAATTTCCCAATAAGGAAATTATAATATTTCATCTCTACCTCATCTAATAACTTATTTGGTACATACAAAACTAGTTACCTATAATTCCTATGAGATTTCTTGAAGCATGATGAAGGTCCCTCAATGCTTTCTATTTTTTCAATAGATAAGAGAAATCTACCTAAACTTTGATCATAATTTCTAAACCCAAAGTTATTTAAAAATGATGGAAAGAATTCAAAATTTAAAATCCAACTGCACGAGAGGCCAAATAAATTTGAAACCCACCAAATTTTTTTGGAGATGATATTTCTACAATTAATGATAGAGGAAGACACATAATAAATTCACTAATGGTAAAACTTATGATCATTGATGAAATCAAACAATAGGTTAAAGTATCTACCTCACTCACTATATTGACCCAAATTATTACCTCCATACTATAGAAAATCATGTAAAAGATATTTTAAAAAATTAAAAAGTTCAAACATTTCATATTTCAAATGGTCACAACAAAACTTAGGGATCTAATAAGACCCTTGGATCTTGAAATGGAATTCATTACAATTGCATGATCTTCAACTTCCTCAAGGTCCTTTGTGAACCCTTAAAGCCTCCTTTGGAAAAAATAGTTGATTTTTACTTACTTGACTAAGGTTTTCTTCCTCTTGTAATTGCACCTGGAACCACTTTTTTATTTTCCCTTTTTAATGTTTTCACCTTGGTCCAATTTTATTTGCCCAAAAGAGGGGTTCATTTTGGGTCTCCAAATTAATTTAGTCATTCAAAGGACTCAGAATGTTATTCAAAATAATTTGGCTAGGAAGCATCCCCCTACTAAGAAAAGGTCCATTAAGGTTCATTATCCATCTTCACTGGAGATAGATTCATTATAGGCACTGGCAGTTTCTTCCCTAATAAAAAAATGGATGCCTTAGAATTTGGAGATTTCTAGGGAGACCCCAACACCCCAGAAGAGAAAAATATACCTTTTATTTTAGGTTAAGGATGCTCTAAAATTTTAATGGGATTTCTACTCCCTAGTCCTGAACTAGTGTGCAAGGATTCTTGATAGGGAAATTCCCCATAATGAATCAGGGAACCTTTATCATAGGAGAATTATCACCCTTCCCAAGGTCAGAAACACCCAAGTAGGAATTATCCTTAATTATGTGGGAAGCAGTAATAGGTTATTGTTTTAGTTGAGAAAACTTGTTGGGTTCCTGTGACCCTTCAAACAACTTTGAATTCATCACCTTCATAACCTTATTTTGGAGGATTAGACAAAGGTTTCTATCATGACCAATTGAATCACAACCTTTATAGACGAAATCATATCTTTCATAAATTATATTTTGGGTCTAGTTCCCAAATCTTTATTTAATTTGGATATTTCTAAGCACTAATTTGTTTGTTTGGACATAAAAATTTATCCCGAATTCAACCAACCTTATTTTTATTCTAGTCACTAGATTAATAGGCATTGGATATCCAATAACACAACCAATTTTAAGTAATACCTCCTCCTACCAAAATTCTAATGGTAATTCAAGTAAATAAATCCACATGGAAAGCCTCGTTAGAGTGTCTTAATAAATATATATCCTAAGCTTCTATTTCCTAAGAGTTAGGAAGGACTTACCAAAACACCACAACCCTCCTTCCAAGGCCTTATCACATTTCTCCAAACAACAGAAAGAGACCAAGAAATATTTTTTTACCATATCCACCACATCAATATGGCCCATAGCTTTCCATTTATTAACAACCCAATCTCTGAAGTCATCAATTATGGGTATGTAACCGTAAAATCTCGCCATAAGATATTTCTCAAAAGAGGCTTTAGTGTTTTCCATAATAACATTGGAGATGTCAAGGATAACCTTGTTTTCCTCCATCACATGTCTAAGGATCTATCCTAATAAATCCTTTGAAATTTATGAATCTACAGCAAGGACCACCCAAGATATTTTAGTCTCCTTTTCCTTGACAACATCAGTCTTCCTATATCTACCATTGTCCACCATTTTTTCTCTCATGATGATAACTATATATTAGGAAATTATTATAAATATAAATTTGTATATATAAGTACATGGATAATAAATAGGTTAGAACTTGGATCTGTTATAAATAACCAAGCACATGAGTTTACCTCATTTGAAAATGAATCAACTCATTGAGTTTGATAGTTTCAAGGATAGTTTGAGTGAAATTTTATAGACATTAATTGATAAGAAAATAATCAAGATACATATTAATTACTATCATCCTCGTCATCATCTTGAATGAGTGGGGGAAAGATAATTTGTTAACTATCATCATATCAATGTAAATAGAGATAACAATTGTTATGCATTATATCAAAATATTTAAAAACTTATGGATATAGGGGTTATTATATTTGGTATATTTGATAACAAAGCAACAAGGTCACAATATCCATATTCTTCCTCTACTCATCTTAGCAAAACTAAGATATCCCATAATGTTCCTACCAAAAATCCAATGGTCCATCAAGATTTTATGCAGGGTATCACCAAAAGAATATTTTATTCTAGTTTACATTATAAAAAAATGTTAATATAAAGTATGGGTGCTAAAGATAAATCAAGAATTAAAGGATTAAGAAATAAAACAATTAAATACTAATCTAAAAAAAGAATAAGAAAACAAGGTATAAATCATTTATTCAATTATTTATTGGGTACATGATAGGGTAAATTTTAGTGACCCATAAAAAAATGAACTTGGGTTTTCTTGGAGAATCTTTAAGTATGTGTTTCAAAAGTCTGGGGAAAGTTAATCGATAGTGTTTAAGTGAGCAAACAAAATGTCACAAGTCACAAAGTCATATTGTCACACAATAACTATGCTACCATTTAATAGTTATATTTTTGCATGATAGGTATGTTATCACATAATAGTTATGTTTTCAAATAATAGTTATGTTGTCACATAAAAGCTATGGTGTTGGATGACATATATGTTGTCACATGACAACATTGTTTCTACTCGATAACATAGTGACACTCAAATTTTACTAATGGAAAACATTTTTATTTACTTTGGCATGCATATATTCCATGACTTTATGATACACAAAGTAACATGCACCACTTATTTCTTATTTTGAGGAGTTTCTATATTACTTCCAAAATAATGCATAACTAACATTACCTGAAACTTTTTTAGACATATTTGAAAATTGGTGGATTAATATGTTGACATTTTTCATATGTCTACTTCAAAACTTTATGATTAACATGTACCACCCATTTCTTGTTTAGAGGAATTTATACATAGCTTCTAAAGGAATATACATGTTCTCTATCATAATTTAAATATGACATTCTCAATACTCAATAATATGTCTAGTTAATTATTAGAAATAAAGCACTTATAAATCTAGATATATTATTAACATAAACCATATCTAAAGCTATGCAATAAAATGCATCATGAAAACATTCCTTAATTCACCATTAATATGAAAGCATAAATGAGATCAAGATAAAAATAACATAGATAGCATAGATCTAACGTGGTTCACCCAATGTGGGCTACTTCCACCAATGAAAGTTCTCAAATAAATCAATAATCTAAAACAAGATTAAAATTAACTCTTGCAGAGATAGAAAAAAATATCTTATAAAAAGTGCTACACAAAAACTATGCTTTCACCTACACCTGCACAATGTTATATCTCACAAGTTGTTAAACCACACCTTGTAATGAACACCTACACTTTGACTCTGATATTCAAAGCCACACCCTAAAAATAAACCATCCACCTATAAAGGCCACACCACATCTTATATATATAATAAAATTAATAAAATCCACAAAAAGAGGAGCAAATATGCAATGCTTATCCAAGATAAGCATTATCCAACATGTGATAACCGTTCTCCACCTCATCAAGCCTATCTAAAAGCTCTCCCAAGGAAAAATTCACCATATTCATCTTTTACACCTTCTAAGGGAACATTTTCCCATGAACATGTGATCACAACCAACTCCACTCAAAAAAGAGGAGTTCCCTTTTCCAAAAATAACTAGCTTCCTCAAAACAAGGAAGTAAACATGGGAAACGTCATCTAACAACTAACTCCATGAAATATGGAATACATAGAAATTAGGAATACAAAGAATATTCCAATCACATGTGGAGAACATGAAAATACATCCCCCACATCTTTGGATCTCTTTAAGCCCCAAAAATTTATTCCTATGGTCATGTGATAGCCCCAAAGTTATCCACACTCAACAATCTCCCACTTGGAGACCATTTCTCTTGAATAGAATCTATCACTACTCCATGACCACTAAGGCCACCTAAATTTGAACATAGTCTCAACTTGTCCAATGTGACTACTTGGTCATTATATCTACAAGATTCTGGCTAGTATGAATCTTCTCTAGCTTCACCAAGTTCTCCTCCAAAGCTATCCTGATGAAGTGATAATGTAACTAAATGTGTTTTGTCCTTGAGTGGAAAGTAGAGTTATTTGCCAAATTAATAACACTTTGAATATCACTGTGTAGTCTCCCAACATCCTAATCATGCCCCAACTCTTGAAATAACTCCTATAACCAAATCATCTCCTTGCTAGCCTCTGTGGCAATAACATACTCTGCCTCTATGGTTGATAAAGCCACAACCTTATGTATCCTAGAAATCCAACTAGCCACTGTATCTCCAAGAGTAAATATATATCCTATCCTAATGCTACTATTAATATCCCTTTCCATATCTGAGTCCACATAACCATTCAAAGTGGTATCTGATCCACCGTAACATAATGCAAAATCAATGGTTCCTCTCAAATATCAAAGAATCCATTTCACTACCTGCCACTACTCATAACCTAGATCACTCATATACCTACCCATAAATCCCACTACATGGGTAATATCTAGCCTAGTACAAACCATGACATATATCAAGCTACCAACTATTGAAGAATAAGGTACCTTAGACATCTTTAGCTTTTTAGATTCCATCTTGGGAAATTGTGCCTTTGATAATCTAAAGTGGCCTACCAAAGGAGTACCAATAGATTTAACATCCAACATACTAAACCTTTCCAAGACTTTCTTCACATACTCTAATTAGGATAAAACCAACTTACTCTCCTTCCTATCATGAGTAATCCTCATACCAAGGATTTTATTTATAGCACCCACATCCTTCATAGAAAAGGAGTCACTAAGTTGTTTCTTGAGAATATGAATATGTTGTATGTTCTTCCCTAAAACTAACATGTCATCCACATACAAGCATAAAATAATAAAGTAACCGTCATCAAAAAATTTGATGTACATGCAATGGTCAAAATTACACCTTTGATATTCTTGTTCCAACATAAAATAATCAAATCTCTTGTACCATTACCATGGATCTTGGTTAAGGCCATATAAGCTCTTCTTTAATCTACACACATAGTTTTCATTCCCTTTGACCTCATATCTCTGTGGTTACTTCATATACAACTCTTCATCCAAATCACCATGAAGAAAATTAGTTTTCAAATCTAACTATTCTAAGTGTAAATCCTCAACTAAAACTAAACCAAGAATAATCATAATAAAAGTCATTTTTACAATAGGAGAGAAAATCTTATCAAAATCAATACCCAATTTTTTTGTAAATCCCTTGACCACCATCCTAGCCTTATACCTTTTTCTCCCTTGATCCTCTTCTTTTATTCTGGAGATCCACCTATTTGGTAATGCACTATTTCCCTTGGGTAGCCTTACCAAATCCCATGTTTGGTTCTCCATGAGAGATCTATGCTCATCATCCATGTCTTATTCCCACTTTAACTTGGCATCTACCTGTATTGCTTCCTCATAACACTCTAGTTATCCATTGTTAGTGAGTAATAAATAATTCAAAGAAGGAGAAAAATGTTTAGGTGCTCTTCTTACCCTAGAAGATATTCTTACCATAGGAGTTTGGGGTCCTTGTGTAGAAGGTTCTTGAACTAAATCCTTGGATACTTTTCCATCCACAATGTCATCTAATACCATGTACTCTTTTTGTTTCTGATCTTGTCCTACAACTGATCCTTATGCATGACTTTTTCATTAAAGACTACATCTCTAGACCAAAATATTTTCCTATCTTTAATGCTCCATAAATGGAAACTAAATTCATCCTCACCATAACCAACAAATGTGCATTTATTTTATTTATCCTCTAGCTTGGTCCTATCCTCTTTCTTAATGATAGCAAATGCTTCACATCCAAAGACTCTAAGAAAAGAATAATCAACATTTTTACCAGACCAAGCTTGTTCCAGATGCCTCTATCCAAAGGCATAAAAAGTCCTCTGTTAATCAGATATACTGATGTGCTAATTGTTTCTACTAAAAACTATTAAGGCAACCCTGCATGTAATCTCATGCTCCTAACACATTTCATTATTATTCTATTCATCTTTTTAGATACCCCATTTGTTGTGGAGTTCTTGGAACTGTTCTTTGCCTATGGATTCCATTGTTAGAAAAATAATCAAAGAAAGCATTACTACAATACTCACCTCCATTATTTGATCTGAGACATTTCAATTTGAGACCTATTTCATTCTCAACCAAGGCTTTCCACTTCTTAAAAGTGTTAAATACATCCAATTTATTTTTAATGTAATAAACCCAAACTTTCCTAGTTACATCATCAATAAAAGTAACATAATAATTAAATCCACTAATAGAATATACCTGAGTTTCTCCCCATACATTTGAGTGTATCAAATCTAAATTTTGATCTTTCTTTATGGGTCCAACCTTTAATAACTTAACCCGCTTCTGTTTCTCATACACACAATTTTCACAAAAGTCTAAATCTAGATCTTTCAATCTAGGCAACTTATCTTTTAAGATCTACATGCCTTTATGGCTCATATGACTAAGCCTATAGTGCCACATAGTTGCATATCCATTTGTAATAACTAAATAAATATAATAAACACTATTATTCAAATACAAAGTACTAACTTTCTTACCTCTCGAGATCACAAGAACACCTATGGTAACTTTCCAAGAATCTGCAGTAAACAATACTGAACATCCCTCATTACCTAATTGCCCCACTAAAACCAAATTATGTTTCAACATAGGCACATGTCTAACATCCTTAAGGATCCATGTGTTCCCATTCTACATCTTAATCAGAACACAACCTTTCCCTACTATCTCAAATGGTTCATCATCACTAAGATATGCATGTCCTAGATTCTCTTGAACATAATTAGTAAAATAATGCCTATGTGGGGTGGCATGAAAAGAAGCCCCTAAATCTAATACACAAAACTCAAAAAAAATATTCATAGAAAGAATCAAGGCATATTTACATGATATACCTAATGTCACATTTACCTCATTCATTTCTTCCTTATTGGCATTCTTATCTTGAAGTGACCAACAATCCTGCTTTGAGTGTCCATTCTTCCCACAATGCCAGCATATATCATCTTTGATCTAGATTTGGACTTAGATCTACCTTTTGAATTTCCTTGATTAGCTTTGATATTGTCCTTTTTCATCCCTCTAGTATCAATGGATAAAACATTATCTAAAGATGATTCACTAGTGTTTTTCCTTTTTATCTCCTCACTAAGGATCACATCTACAACATCCTCAAAATTCAAGCTTGTCTTGGCAAGGATTGCATTACTCACAGCCATAACCAAACTATCCCAACTATTAGGTAAATAACATAATATTATCAAATCTCTAACTTCATTATCAAACTTGATTCCAACTGAAGTGAGCATACTTACAACCATATTAAAATCATTTAGATGATTAGCTATTGAATCATTCTTAGACATTTTCATGCTAAACAATCTTTTCATAAGAATTTTTTTATTAGAAGCTGAAGGTTTCTCATATAACTTCCCAAGTTTATCCATGATATCCTTTGTATTTATTTGATCTGAAATTTTAAATGCAATAGAAGATGGAAGGCATAATCGTATGGCTCCTAATGCCTTTCTATCAAGTAATGACCAATCTACATCACTCATACTTATAGGTTGTCCTCCTTTCCCCTCCAAGGGGAGTTTAATTTCCTTATAATATAGGTAATCTTCCATATATATTTTACACAAAACAAAATTCTTACCATCAAACTTATCAACTCTGAATTTTATCCCTTCTCCCATAGCTCTCACTCAAGCTAATAGCCTTCCTATGATTTACCACTTCAGAAAAACACATAACCAATGGCTCTAATACCAGTTGTTAGGAATAAAACACTTATAAATATAAATCTATTATTACCATAAACTAGATCTAAATCTATGCAATAAAATGCATCATGGAAACTTTTCTTAATTCACCATTAATATGAATACATAAATGAGAGAAAGATAAAAATAACATAGATAACACAAATCTAACGTGGTTCACCCAATGTGGGCTACATCCACCAATGAAAGTTCTTAAATAAATCAATAATCTAAAACAAGATTACAATGAACTCTCATAAATATAGAAAAAATCTCTTATAAAAAGTATTGTAGAAAAACTGCACTTGCACCTGCACTTGCACAATGTTGTATCTCACAAGTTGTTAAACCACACCCTACAATGAACACTTGCACATTGTAAAACACCTACACTTTGACTCTAATCCTCAAATCCACACCCTACAAATAAACTATAAACTTATAAAGGCCACACCACATCCTGTATATATAATAAAATGAAGAAAATCCACAAAAATAGGAGCAAATATGTAATGCTTATCAAAGATAAGCATTAGACAATGTGTGAAAACCCTCCTCCACCTCATCAAGCCTATCTAAAATCTCTCCTAAGGATAAATTCACCATATTCATCTTTTCCACCTTCTAAGGGCACATTTTCCCATGAACATGTGATCACAACCAACTCCACTCAATAAGGAAGGAGTTCCCTTTTCCAAAAACAACTAGCTTCCTCAAACAAGGAAGTAAACATGGGAAAAGGCATCTAACAACTAACTCCATGAAATATGGAATACATAGAAATTAGGAATACAAGTAATGTTCCACTTACATGTGGAGAACATGAAAATTACACCCCCCACATATTTGGATCTCTTTAAGACCCCAAAATTTATTCCTATGGTCATGTGATAGCCCCAAAGGGCTCCACACTCAACAATAATAGGTTCCTAATGTTTCCATTTATTTATGTCATGACCTCTATGTGAAGTGTTTGATATCATTATGAAATAAGTGTTTCTAACCTATGATGTTTTCATAAATCACAGAGGACCCAATGTTAATATAATAAGGTTTTTTATTGATTGATTTTCCTACCCCTCTAGTAGATGCCATTTGATCAATTGTTTATAATGTAGACACCAATGTTTTTGGGTGATACCAGTGCTCTCAAGTGATACCATTACTATTAGGAGACACTAGTGATATCAGGAGACACCATTTTTATTAGGCAACACAAACCCTACCAGGTAACACCAATGCTAATGCATGATATGAATACTGGTGGTCGACATGAATTCTATCATGTAATAGGATTGTTGGTAATCAACACAGGCTTTGATGGGTGATAATGTTGTGGGTAGGTGATAACTATGCTATCAAGGGATATAAACACATATAGATGGTAACTATGATGATATGCTTCATGAATTTGGTCCTCAAATGATTATATATTATATATAATAGTGAATAAGCTCATGTTGACTTTCAACAGAGTGATAAACTATATTTATTTGTGGAATTTATTTTAAACAATAGGTGTGTTGACCTGGAAAACTAACTTACACCCAAATACCACATAAATTTTCCAAACACCAATTTCTAAAATTGAAATATTCATGAATTAACAAAAAAATTGCGACTAATATTTACTCTAGTACATGATACCAAGGATGATAGATTTGTTAATAAAATCCCAATACATGATACAATTGGTTATACATATTATGTAGAAAATAATGAATGAAATATAAACCTTGAAAGTGTGAGTGTTTATAAAACTAAGGTGCCAACATTAAAACACAATAATTTAGTTATTGATGAGTATTATTTTTCATAATTCCCATTTTTGAGTGGTTGGCATGATAATTCCATATACATATTCAACATAATTTATTATGTATATATTCCTGATGTTTACCTAATTTATCATCCATACTATTATTCTATTTTAACATACATGTGTCTATATAATTTGGCATTGATCATTCTTCTAATCTTTGGATTTATTTTCATTGACCTTTCCCCTTTTTAATCCTAATTTTGACATCAATGACATCTATTATATGATGATGTATCCTTCATGGTAACCTCATTATAGTCCATATTATTTGTAGCATATTAATTTCTCACCCTTGCATATTGATTGTATATACTTATTATGGCTTACATTGAGCTTACATGAGCACATAATTTCATGATTATATAATACAACATGATCATATATATTGATTCCTCTTCATCCCCATTCACCACATGTGTACTATTTTGAGCTATGATGATACAATTTACACACACAGTGGGGGCATGTTGCTTAACTTCACTTCTTCTAAATAGATATGCTATTTCACTTGGTGAACACCATGCCTTGACACATACCCAAGTTTTTTTGGATACCTTATAATATTATATTTTTTCATCCTTTCCACTTGGTCTTATTTTAATCTATTAATATTTTAAAAAATAGAAAAAACAAAAAAACAAAAAACATCAGGACCTATGCATGAAGTGTATTGATTATTTACAAGATTTGTTTATGATTTATCATATAAAGTCCATGTTTTATATGTTTTTTTCTATATATGCATTTCATCGTATACATGAGTGAGATGCAATACATACAGTTCATGACATGGACACGTATATGAATGACATTTCTACACTCAAGGAATACCTTATGATAATGGAGGTATGTTCTCATTTGGGGTATATAGATACTTTACATAGGTTTTATCATTATATGAATATTTCCATTCATCACAGTACACTATTTTACATTTATTACACATGAATTATTCTGACTTACATTATTTATATTTTTATCTCACAATATATTAAATTTTATTTATGTAATGATGACATAAATTGATTGTGTAGATTAGTATTGTTTATTATAAGCATGCTTTATATTGTTGCTCATTATTTGTTTGGATCTACTCATTGTGTGACAATTTATTGTCCATTCTATTTGTCTCTAATTTTTGGACATTAGATTTCCCATTATGTGTGTGAATTAGATTGTCCCTTAAGTGTGGTCCTATGACTTGTGTGGCATTAAGTGTTGAATGCAAATTATTGTATGTGTCATGGCCATGACATTGTGTGACTCTTTTAATTTATTTTTTATGTGTAAATTAAATTTAATATTATTTATTGAGTTTTTTGATATTGTTGAGTTTATTAGTGTCATGATATATATCATATATTCTCATTATTGTTTGTGGTGCCATGATAGATATCATGCACTTTTATTCATAGTTATTACTTTTTTTATGGATATTAATTTTAATGTTTAACTTTTTATTTTGGTAAAATGTGGGGTTTTTAAAAAGTAACCCTAACCATGGACAAGAAACAAATAATCATGGCTATAAAAGACAAGAAATCCATCAAGGATAGCTATTCTAAAACAACTAACTAATAACATAATACAACCATAATCCAAGACTAACCCCAAAAAATAGGGAAATTAATTTAAAATAATAAATAAATAGATGAAACACATCATAACCAACTATATATACAAATTAAACCTCAAATAGTATGCAAATAAAAGGCCCTTCCTATTGAAGGATCATGCTGGTAGTCTGTTGAGATGTCAATATTTTTACCTTTTTTCTTTTTCTAAACTTTAGTCCACTCCCCATTCTTTTCAACATGCTTTGGGGAGAAAGTATGAATGACTTAAATTATGTTAAATAGATCATATTTCTCTTTTGATATATTTTTTAGTCCTACCAATGTGTTGGGTTTTTCAAACTTATGTTCCACTTCACTTAAGATAGGATGTTTGGTAATAGATTTGTTCAAAGAAACATCCTTAGCTTCTTCTAAAGATCCATCCACTATAATTATCCCATTTGTATTAGAATGGGTTTTGGTTCTATGGGTTTGGGGATCCTTTTCCTCCTTCACCTCCTCCTCAGAGTCTAAGGAGTCATGAAAATTAGGGCCACACATTGTCAAAATATCAGAAGTTAAATTCTACCACCAAGTTGATTCAATATTTATTTTGTTATAGTTACTACATTATAAATTCATGTGCCATGAGTTGAAATGTCTACGACACCTAAAATGCATACCTTCATAGTCCAATGGTTGAGTCCATAATGTGTCCTCTACAACCAGTTCAAGGGAGGCTAAAAGATCAATAGAAGTATTTATTATGCCCTAACACACACACCCCATTTTAAAATTTTAAAATAAGGACCCATTATGGTAAAGCCTTTATTTGGGGAGCTATGAGCTTAAATATATATGACTAGGCTATCATTCATTTGTCATCTAGGGTTATTTCCAAAAATAATAGGATTGCACAAGTTCAAATTATGAAAATCCAAGCTTAAACTAGTATTTTAAGTCATTTAAATCGTTGGGTTTTCATGTATTATATTTAAATGTCAATGTTATGATTTATGGGATAACAAAACTAATCTTTCTATGTCCTAATTTTTATATTTTAGATCGTAAGATTAAAATATGAGTATCATTAATCTCCTCTAATCAAGCCCCACGTTTTTAGATTCCATGCAGTTATGCCATATACTACTCTCGCATCTTTTGGGGTTTGGAACATTTAAACAATTTATAATCATATGGATATTTGGAAGATTATAAAATTTATAAGCCTATGAAACTATGAACATTTACAATATTTTTGCATTGTTAAAATTTTAAGTCTTCTGGTCTATTAAAATCTAGGAACTCACTGTGTAACATATTCATGTTAAAATGTAAATGTAGAGACTTCACCTATTTACTAGAAAACTTAATATTTATGCATTCCCATGTGCCAATGGCTTCAAGTTTCTGAGTCTCTAGGGTTATAAGTGATCTAAACTTGGCACAGTCATGGTAATCTACACCTAGGGATGGTTAAGTGGTTCTTTGGTCTATAATCCAATGATTCTGAGCTCTTAAGTATCTAAGTTTCTCATATCATTCCATGTGTCTCGATCATATTAACCTATGGCCATGAAAAATATTCATCAAAAGGAATACCATTCCAATGCTAAAATATTTTTTGATTTCAGTGCTATGAGATCAGGCCACATGGCTTGATCATATTAAATCATTACTACATGACTTTCCAACATAGAGAAGAAATTTAAAGGGATAAGTTAACAAGGACATATCAAGTGACACTATCTGGGGAAGGTATGGCCAAAACATAAAGGTTAAATATTGATAACATGATAAAGAATCAAGTTAATGAATGAATAATAACTATCTCAAAATTACTAACTAGACACAAAGACTTAATGAACAATTTCCATCTGGCAAGTAAGGGCACCCTCCAAAGATAAATAACACATTCAAATTAAAATGGGAATTAAAATAAAAAATTCATTATCCACATTGAAATTACAAGAATAAATTAAATACTTAGGCTTGTGAACAATATTTATAAAAATTTTAATAAGGAGAATTCACTTTATTATTACTCTTTTGATTAAATAAGTACATCTTCAAACTTCCCCAATGTCAAGCGAGCCCTAATTTTATTCAACAAGTAAGCATAGAATGAGGCAATCAAATTAATCAAATTAATTATAGAATCCAAAGGAGAATGATGGCCTCTTCATCCAAATAGGTTATTCCCTCAGTCCCCTTCCCATACTCATTTATGGGATTGATAGAATATAAAGATACAATATTCAATAAGAATGCCCTAAACTTTAAATTTACATATTACTTGGTCCTCTAAGAAGAGGTTGAATCCATCCAATCCTATTCTATCAAATATGAAATTATATAGAGGCCAATAAATACATAGATGATTTGATACCAATTAAAAATTAAGGGTTCTACCAAGTAGTTGCTAAACCTAAGTTAAATCCATGTATTAACCTCTTGAAAGTTTTATTTGTTAATGAAACCATTAGATATATCTTGCATGTAAGGAAATTCAAGACTTCTTCTGATTATATTTTGGGTAGGGAATTCAAAATATGCCTTAGGCTTCCCTATCATAAGACCACCTACAATCAAGTTTTGGCCAATGTTTCACTTAAGTATAACATCATAGTTGAAAAGTTAAATAATGACTTGCAAAAGGTTAAAGGTTGAATACAAAGGGGGATATCTCCTCCAATTACACCATTATATTAATACTTAAAGTTTCAATATCAATGGAACTTTTAAATAGGTTATATGGTTTCATGGGTATTACATATGTTCAAGTTGAATGGGTTCCATTATTAGATACACTCGTGACAGCAAACAAGTTGGTATAACTTTGGGAAATTATAAGTGCACAATTAAAATCATATATACTCTACCATAAATAAAGGAATAAGGATGGAAATTTCTACATGATGTCCTACTTGTTGAACATAGTAATGGCCATTATTTACAATCCCTATGGTTAGGAATGGAAACCCTTAGAAGAATATTTGGTAAATAGGATCAGAGAGTATTTTTATTTCATGTTCATTCATAGGTACAAGAACAAAATTATAATTATACTCAATTAGGTCTATCCTCATATATATTAAAAAATGTAAGGGACCTTGATGCCTAGAATATCAAAAAACATGATAGGGAACCTAATCAAAATTTAATAGTTATACCCAGATGTAACTATCATCTAAGTATAAGGCACTAAGACTGCACCTCTACTACTTTAACATCATGTTCTAGACCATATAACATAATATTAAATATCATATCAAGTCTTTAATAGCATAAATGAGTAATTATGTCAAAGGCATTTGGCCTACTAATTTAAGACTCCTTTCAAAATTGGACAATATTAATATGTGACCAAGTCACATTTCATTTAAGTTGGTAAATCTAGAACACAATACAACTTACAATTGGAATCTTTCAAAGAATGGGACCCTAGGAAGAAAATAAGGGGCTATCTCAAAACTATTCTAGAAAAAAATAGAGTGTATTGTATAATCATCGAGCATATAATCATGATCAAATATTCCTAAATTCCTTGAATGATTTGGAAGTATAGATAAATATGAAAGATAAATCAATGTATATTATACTTGACCAAGATTTAAAATACAACCCAAAGGAAATAGAAAAAGAAGCCCAAAATTCATGGAGTCAACAATGGCCTCCATCTCCACCATAGGGATCTCAACCATAGGATCAACCTCCTTCCCCTTCAAAATATCCTATAGAGGAGTAGCCAGATGAATATGGTTTTCAAATGGAATCAAATCCTTAGGTTAGGAGGGAAATTTTTAGAGGACTTCTTAGTCTTCAATTCCCTTCTACTTCAATAGCTTCACACATACAAGTCTTGGGCACAGTGACTACAAGGGAGAGGTTAGCTATTTCCTCAAATGAATAAAGGAAGAACATTTTTGTGATGACTCTTCTACCTCCATTTACTACATTCACCTAAGTATAAGAATTATTCAATTCCATAAAATTGATTTTATTTTAATTCCAATTGCCCTGAACTCTCCATAATCTCATAATTCTATTTAGGAAAGCCTTGTGCCTTTCACTCTTTAAAATTCATCACCTTTAGCTCCACTTACTACCATAGTTATTCCAAAAACCCCATACTATCTCATCCACCTTCCATTCCACCAATCCTCACCTATAAAAGGAAGCAAAAGGACTCCATGCTCCCTATGAAGATCAAAAATTAGAAGAGAAGCAGCAACTTGGTGTCCCTATTATAGAAGAAGTTACTGAGGAGGAGGAAAAGGATGTAGAGGGTATAATGGATATTGAAAAAGAAGAATAAGATCCTAAATAAATAATATATTTGGTTTATTATCCTTACAAATAATAAGACCATGAAATGGGCATGGCATAACCAGATGATGAAGAAGCTGAGTTGGAAAAAGCTAAAGCTTTGAGTTTGGGTGAGCATAAAGGTGGAGACACCTTAGCTAGCCTCACACAAGAGCAAATTTAGAAAATTGATGAGGTAGTCTCTTATATTATTTCTTTAGTTTATAATGTAGAGATTATAATTGTAATTTTACCTTTAGTAATATCTAGGGCTATATCATCTAGTTCCATAAGTACTAGTGTTGATTTAGATATTATTTCTTTTCCAAAACTAATAACTCCTACAAAAATATATTTTGAGAATTTGGTCACATTTTTTGTCTTCAGTAAGCCCCCATCTCCAAATAATAAGTTAACTCAAATAAATCTCCCCATGCCCTAGCCATTAGCCATTCCATAAGAAATAATTAATGTGGATATATCCTAGGGTCTAACTAGGTTCTTGGTAGAGGTTACACCTATGAAAGAAACATCCCTATGGGAAATGGTTGGCCAAAAACTTTCCCAAGTTCCCATTCAAATAAGTGCCTCCCTACTAACCACTACGATTAAATCCCTTCTAATGATCTCTCCACCATCTATGTCCTCATATTTTGCTTAGGAAGAAGAAATATGAGAACTTATTATTCTCCAATGGGTGAGGGAGATGAGGAATGTTAGAGATGAAAGATAAAATTTGGTCTTAATTGAGCTACCCATAGTCTCTACTCATTTTGACAAGGAAAGTGGGATTATTTAGAGAGTGAGGAAGAGGAAAATGATCAATGTGAGAAAAAAGGTGAAATGGATTTTTCCCAAAGAGAAAACTTGTTCTCTTAGCCAAGAAGCCTAAAATAAATCCCAACAATGCTACTGAATATATTGAAGATTTCAACACTTTTGTGGATTCCAATAGGGAAAAAATGAAGGAACTGTGCTAGAGTATTGAGGAGGCCTTAAAAATATGAAAGAAAATGCATATTACATAGGCTCCTCAGGAAATTATTGCTAATGTTCAGAGTGCAACTACAAAGCTATACAATATTTTGTATAACATAATGGTGTGTAGGGAAGATACTCAGGACCACAAAGCATATATTGTTACATTATAGAATAATATGAAAGATAAAGAAAGAATATTTAATTTTCTAGTTTATTATGCTAGGATTAGTGATTTTGATTATCTAAATATCATGACCAACATGGATGTTTCTTGGTGTTTAAACTATGTGATTGCTAAGAGGGATGCCTCCCTAAATTAGAATAAGCAAATGAAGAAGTTTCTATGACTTTTCATTATTCATGATAGTGAAGCACTATAGATTTTGGAAGATATGAGAGTCACTAGGGTAATCACCCAAGCTATGAAATTGGTCAATAGACCCAATTTTGAGAACCTTCTCCAAATGGCTACCAAAAACATCAAGAAAGAAGTGGAATGGACCATTTTTAAAACAAAAAAAAAGAAGTATTATTTTTGGGTATTTTTTCTAAGGATAGGCTAATGAGATCAAGGATCCATTAGGTGAATTCAAGAGATCATAGGTAGAGCAAGATATATTAATGGATGATGCAGTTAGAATTTTGTAGCCTTTGTTACTAAATTTTGAAATCATATATAAATAATTTGATGTAGTTTACACACTAGTTAAAGATATAAAATCAAAAGAAGAAACTTATGGGTCAATCCCATGAACATAACTAGTTGTCATTGCCCCTAGCTTTACAAATATCTTAGTCTTTGCTTTAGTTATAAGTACAGTTTTGCCATCGACTCATCTAGTTAAAAACACTACCTTTGCACTTTAATTTTATAATTATTATGTATTTGCATGACTATCACCAATGTGGGACTTTAGTTCCCAATATATTTATTATACATGTATATTGTATTTTTAGATGGGAAGTCTATTCTGGGTATTATCATTATACATACATCATTTCATGATTTTGAATGAAAGGATCTATTTTTAAACTTGTAATTTTAGGAGAATTTACATCCTTATAATATCTTAATCCTCTAATAATATGTGAAATATCTATCTTAAATACAATCATTAAATTTTATCTATAGTTGATTTTAATATCTTTTGCATGCTTATCATAATCCTCTTGTAGATGTGCAATAACAAACTAGCAATTAGGCAACCTTTGATTTCTACATGTTTGAGTATATTATGTTATGATTCCTTTAAATATTAAATGTATTTGATTATTTGTGATTATTGGTATATATTCCTTATCCTATTTGAGTGTAAATAATATTGTTGAGAAGCTTTATCCCTAGATGTCCACAAGCTCTCTTTTCTACCTTACTTTCCCCACTTCTTGAAGTTTATTTTTAAATCCTGCCCACCTTAGTTAGAATCATCATCCTTACTCCCACTCCATATAGATCTATATTAATCCATATATAGTTCATATATGGTAAATAATCTATGTCACTTACCATTATTCTACCAATAGGTTGTTATAAAACTAAATAGCCTACAACTCATGCCTTGGAGTGAGTCTATTCACCGAACTAAAACATTTGAGGTAATGTTGTAGGAATGTTTAGGGTGTGTATAAAACCCACATCAATAAAAGTTTTAAATTGGTGATATAAGGATACTTATACCTAAACTTCTATCCTAATAAGTAAGATCACTTGAGTTACATAAATGCACCCAAATGATTAACAAGGTTAGCTTTAGACAATAACCTATTAGAACCACATATGGAGGTCTATAAATAGGTTAGGTCTCATATAGGTATTTATAGTAGACCATGGGTAGAATAATCATCACTAGGAATATAACCTCATCTTCCATTAGTTTTGATGGACCATTTCTATAATCTACATCCTAATCCTCCACCTCTTGTCAATCCCCCATGTCAAGCCATAACTTAATTGACTGGATTGGATATCAATGTTGTAGGAATGATGCATGATTTAACTAGAAACATAGAAAAATATCTTCCTTTTTTATCTCCCTCAGGGGGAAGGAATATAAAATAACATGTAAAGGCTTTCAAATATGCCTTATATATCCTAAATGTAACTCATGAGGACATGGCTAGAATAATATTTCCTTTCACTTTGTAATAAGTAGCCTATAACTAGTTTCTAAATATTCCATAATGGTAAATTACAACCTAGACAAAATTTCAATATACCTTATTATCCTAATTTGGATAAGTTACTAGTGTTAGGTTTATTTATCAACCCTTTTCCAGCATGATATGAGAGCCCAATGAGCCAATCTAAGAATTTAGTGCTTGATTTCAAAATATGTATAGCAGATTAGAATTTACCTATCAACATAATGAGCCATTAGCCATTGAAATGTATAAAAACTCCCTATATTCCATGACTAATGTATTTATATGTAGGAATGTCAGCAATGATACTTTACCCTTAGCTTACACAAAGACAATCAATGTGGATAAACAACTATAGCCTTAGTTGTAACCATTAGATCCACTCACCATTGGACATATATACCCATGTTTTATCTCAATCCCTAATGTAACCCAAAATGTTTTAGCACAAAACCATACCCCAGTGCATAATCAATTGTCATTAACCCATGTTTCCTAGAATTAATAGCCTAGTTTTCTAAATATTTATGCTTCTAACCATAAAAACAAAACTTATCCTTATGTACTAGTTAATATCACTTACACATAGGATAATGTTCCCAAATCAAGTAATAAAGATATGGAAGCCATCATAGGATGGTACAAGAACTAATTAATGAGTTTCTCAACATGTAGAAATGTATGAGCCATATAAGTGGATAGAAATTTAATTAGAATAATCAAGGTAATGGGTTACAAATATACAATAGGCCTTTCAACAGGTATAGAAAAAGAAAGGAACATCAAGTTTCATCTAACAAGATTCCATAGATAAACATCATGGATGCAGCTTTTCCAAATTGGTACTAAGTCCATAAAACCATGCAACATATGGAACTAGATTGTATCTATTTATGCATTGAATTTAAAATATTTTAGTAGAAAATAGAGGGGTAAGAAGATTATGCCAATCTACAAGAACCATCTTCATCAATTTCTTTAGGCAACCCTAGCACAGATATGGTCTTTAACACTTATGTCTTCCCTTTCTTAGGGGAAGATGACAATGAGCCTAAGGATAACATCGATGAGGTTCATACTTTCCATTGGTCTCAATAGGTCAAGAACAAATATGACTTGATAAACAAGAAACCTAGGACTTCTTCAACACCTCTAAATAATAGTGTCACTACTCTTCTTGATCTAAATGCTAACAACAATCCACCCCTACCACAAAGCGGTAATCTACTTCCAACTAAGAGGGATAATCAACCTCCTCCTAAGGAAAATATTGATCACATAGCTTTGAACATCAAGGAAAGTGAGTATGTGCTATTATAAAAGATACAAAAAGTATTAAATCTAATATCAGTCTTCATGAGATAGCTTAGATCACTAAAAAAAGGGATCTACTACTCAAAACCCTGATAGGGAGGAATTTTGACAAATCCAAGATTGATCATGCAAATTTAATGATTTACAAAGATAAACCCGAGGTACCATTAATCTTATTAAGTGTTTGAATGTTTGAAAAAAAACTACACAACTACTTAGTTGATTTTGGGGCATAAGCCAATGTGTTGCCTATGGCTATATACCAAAGCTTAGGTTTGACTCCTGATAAGTCAAAAAGAGTGGTACTATTACTAGATACTTATTCATTCCCATGTGTTATAGAATTAACCAATGTGTATAGACAACTAGCATTAGAGCCACATGTGCAACAAACTATTGTCATCCTGGACATTGACATTCTAGAGGCATATAACTTATTACTAATTTGATATTGGTCAAAAATGTTGAATAGGTATATGGCCACACATTTATCCCACATGTAGTTGCCTTAGAAAGGGGTAATAAATCAAATTAGGGTAGACAAGTAACCCAAAATGAAGTATTTAGTTATTGATTACAACACTAAGAATGAGTAAGTCAACTTTGTATCAACACATACAAGAGTGTATACTTTCACCACCAAATAATAATTGCATGAATAATAATTTGAAGGTCCTTCTCAACTGTGAACTTTAAACTTAAATGGGGCTCATTAAAAACAATTTTGTAGCATGGGAATGGGCCTAATAGACCCATAAGGTAAACAATACCTAGTTACTTATAGTTTGTATTTCCTCTGCACCAATAGTAGGGTTCTGTATGAAGCCCTAATCTTAGGCCTAGTATTTGCATTAAATAAAAACACCAAATAACTACTAGTGTTCATTGAATATGAAGTAGTTGTAAACCATATCATAAATAAGTACTATTTTAAGATTTCATACCTAAATAAGTATAAACATTTATCTTGGGACTTGATTGAATCTTTGAAGTATATGACATCAAATCCATCCCAAGAGAAGAATCAAACCACTAATTTATTGGTAGCCTCTATTACCAATTTGGCACTACTCCAGGAATAAAAATGTGTACATTTTTAGTGGAACTGGTCCCATGCCCTTCTATACTTGATAATTTGGATAAATTTGTGTTTGATGATGATCAATAAATTATATAATTCCTAAATAGTTTAGGAGATTTTAAGGCCTAGATAATAGATGAATAAAATATATCTCTTATGTAGATGAAAGATATGGGAAAAGAGGGTGTTGTATAGTTGAAACAAAACCAAATCCCCTTGGGCATGGTTTCTTTGGAATGATACTTTTATGTCAACCCTCAGGCCTTGAAGCATAAATAGATGAATATAAGTGAGTCTAACTTCACCAAATAAAATGTGGGGATTAACTAGACTCCCCAACTAGTGATTATAGGTCTAATCTGTACTAAGAATTAAAAACATAGGATGAAGGGGTTACTTATAGATTAAAACTTACAATGATGTCATTTCTTGGACATATTATGACTTGAATATATTTGATCTAAGGTTCATTACCCACACCATCCCTTTAAGGCCTAAACAAAGGACAAACCAGTGAACCTAGTCCTAGAACCTCTCATAAAGACTGAAGTATGAAAGCTCTTGGATGCCAATTTTTTTTTCTAATTAAGAACTCAACCTAGGTATCTAACTTGTTATCAGTCAAGAAAAATAATGGATAAATCAAGCTAGGTGTTGATTTTAGAAAATTAAATAGAGCCTCAAGAAAGGATAATTATCCTCTACTATCTCTATATGAGGTTATAAAAATGGTGAGTGGATTAGAGATGATGTCCTTCTTGGATGGATTCTTAGGCTACAACTAGGTATTGGTTAAATAAGAATGCAATATGAAGACCATCTTCACCACCAAATGGGGAACCTTTGCATATACAAGGACATTGTTTGACCTAATCAATGTAGGAACCACTTTCTAGATAATGATGGATCTCACCTTTTAGGGACTAGTGGGGAAGTGCATCATCATCTACATGGATTATATTAAAATATTTTCCATAAATAGAGCTAACAATAGAGGCCATCTATAGAAAGTCCTAGATTATTGTATAAGTTATGGAGTTTCTCTAAACCAAAAAAAAACATTTTTAAAGTTATTGAAAGAAAATTATTAAGATGTATTATCAACAAATAAGGTATCTCCATTAACCCAGATCGTGTCTAGGCCATCTCTAAGCTAACTCCACCTAACATTAAAAAGGAGATAAATTATTTCTTTGGTAAGATTAAATTTGTGAGAAATTTCATTTCTTGTTTTGAATAAATACTCAAACCATTAAATGCCATGCTAAAGTAGGTTGCTAGGACTGAATGGACAACAAAGGCCAAGAAATATTTTTAGGACATCAAAATGGCAATCATTCAATCCTTAGTATTGATCATCCTAGATTTCAATAAATATTTATATATTTATTCATTCACCTTAGAACATACCATTATTGTGGTATTGATGTAAAATGTGGAAGGCAATAAGCATCCCATTGCCTTCATGAGTACTAACCTGAAGGATGTAGGACTAAAGTATTGCATAATTGATAAGAAAATGTATGCCTTAATCAAGGCCATAAAAAAATTTAGAGATTATATTATATGAAATAATACATATGTCATTATCCCTGACCGAACCATCAAACTCATGCATAGCCAAGATGAGTTGGGAGAAATCAGAGGGAAGTGGATAGCCCAACTTCAAAAGATTAATCTTGAAATTAGACCAATTAAAATGGTAAAAGGTAAGGGCCTCATATATTTGATGAATCAAAATTACCCATGCATCCACATTGAAAAAATTAATGAGGCCATAACATGAGGGGAATGACACTCATGAATCATCCATTACCTGCTTAGAAGGATATGCCCTCCAGAGTTGAACATAGAGAAAAAGAGAGCCTGCAACCTCAAATAGATTCATCTCATGATCAATAAAGGGGTCCTTTATAGTAATAAATATTAAGGCATCTAACATAGGTGTGTTTATAAAGAGGAATTTAATGACATCCTATATAATCTACATTATAAGTTTGGCATCAGGTATCCTTTTGGAAATACATCTTATAAAATTAAGTATGGGTTATTACTGGCCTACAATATTCAAGGACACCCATAACCATGTCAGAATATACCACAACTTCCAAGTGTTTGTAAAGATATAGGTGAATGATACTATACATTTATAACCAATCATTGAAGGATGCCCTTCTACCTAATGGGGCCTAGACTTTGTTGGGGTAATAAATCCAAACTCTATAATAATACACAAGTTCATCCTCATAACTATTGATTATTATACCATTTGGACAGAGGCTATTACTACTAAGAAGTCATGAGCCATAGATGCCATCAATTTCATGGAGGGAAACATAGTCACTAGATTTGACACACCCATTTCATGGGTCTATGATAATGGTCCAACATTCCAATCTGTTGAATTCCTAGAATGGGCCTGCCATAATCAAATCACCCTCAAGTTCTCTTCAAACCATTAACCATAAGGAAATGGAGTGCCTAATAAAACCAATAAGAACTTGATGAATGTCATAAATAAGTCTACATAGAATAAACTAAGAGAATGGCATCTCTTATTAAAACATGCACTGTGGGTAGATAAAACTAGGCATAATCAAGATCTCCAGACCTCACCTTTTCTACTAGTATACATACTATAACCACTCTTCCCCACCACTCTCAAGTTACGAATGTATCAATTCATGCAAGATTATATGTGTGAAGATTACATAATAACTTTTAGACAATTTTAGATAGTTCAATTAGAAGACATAAGCACTGAAGCACTACACATCTTCAATAAACATTAGGATATTGTCAAATGTTGGTTTGATAAGAGATCTAAAATAAAGTATTTTAAGATCTAAAACCTAGTTCTCCTCTAGGATAAATCACATGAAAATAAAGGGAAACATTAAAATATCACTCCATTATAAATTAGACCATATCAGGTATCTAAAATCATTAGAAATAATGCCTTTTAGTTGAAATACCTCTAAAGTAAGGACCTCACCTTTCCAACCAATGGATAATTTTTAAAACATTACTTCATGGATGCCCAAATTGAGGATGCATAAGAGTGAACTATAAATAGATATTTAGATTAGGATTATATTTTATTTACTAATTTTTAGATTAGATTTCATGCTTTCTATATTATATTTACTATTTTCTAAATTAAATTTCTTGTTTTCTACACTTGGTTTCCTTTAGGGTAGTTTTGTTATTTTTGATATCTTAGATCCTTGTTTTCTAGTTTAGTTACCTAAGTTTTAGGAATGTCTCAAAAAAATTATTAAACTAAATACAAAAGGATATGCCAAAACAAATGGGATTATACCTGAATGGAGTGTAATTGGTAATCATGTAAATTTATTTTGATAGTGCTAGACTTTCTAGAGTTAAGGTATATATTATGAATAAACATTGTTTCATTTAGATTGAATAGAATTTATCAACTATTGGCACCTACTCTAATATAATCATGAAAATTTTAGAAAATATTCTCATTTAAAAATATGTACTACACTCTCATATGCTAATACTTGGGCATAAGATGATAAACATAGGACTAGATACACACTGATAGGGACATATTCACCAATAAGTTTTCTTATTCATACACATAGCCAAAGTTGGTTCCCAACCTTTCTGTATCTATGTTTTAAAAATAAATTGATAGAGGATAAGTGATTCAAGTAAAATCTATTGGGGCTATGGATGCCCAACTAAAAGTAGAACATGGATTTAGGTGGAACTACTAGTATCTCTATTGGGGATATCGTTGCTTAGCTAGTAGCAGAGTAATTATCAAGTTTTATTTTTCATCAGTTGTAAAGTCAAAATAAAACCTATATTGTTTATTTATACCTTTGTTAAAATCTTCATGACTAAGAAAAAATTGATTTCACTAGATCACACACTAATCGAAGGAATGAGAAGGTTAGTATATTGCACCAAGAAGTAAGAGTTTATTCTAGAAGTAGGATTTCCTTATTAGTTTCTTTATTAATATTAAAGTTTTATCATAATATATTTATGAAATTATAGGCTCTTAAAATACTTAGGAGTATTTTTTCTTGTGAGTCACCATTTTTTGTGCCCTAACACACATACCCCATTTTAAAATTTTAAAACAGGGACCCATTATTGTAAAACCTTTATTTGGGGAGATATGAACCTAAATATTTATGACTAGGCTATCATGAATTTTAAATCTAGGGTTATTTCAAGAAAATCTAGCATTGCACAAGTTTAAATTGTGAAAAATCCAATCTTAAAATAGTAGATTAAGTTATTTAGAACCTTGGGTTTTCATGAAATATATTTAAATATCGATGTTATGATTTATGGGATAATGAAACTAATCTTTCTATGTCCTATTTTGTATATTTTAGATCATAGGATTAAAATCTGAGGATAATTAATCTCCTTAAATCAGGCTGACACTATTAGATTCCACACATTTTTGACATATGTTGCTCTCACATCATTTAGAGCTTGGGATGATTATAAAGTTTCTAAGCCTATTAATCTTTGTATGAATACAAATTTTGTAAACCTATGTAACTATGGATGTTTACAAGATTTTTGCATTGTTAAAATTTTAAGTGTCTCAATCTCCTAGGCTCCACAAATTCATCACATAGGATATTCACATTAAAATATAAACATAGATATTTCATTTGTTTACTGAAAAACTTAATAGTTATGCATTACCCTGTTCTAATGGTTTTGATCTTCTGAGTATCCATGATTTTAAGTGATCTACACTTGGTACATTCACAATAATCTATCCCCATGGGAAGGTTAAGTGATTCTTTGGTCTGAAATATAGTGATTTCAAGATCTCGAGTCTTTGGCCTTCTGAGATCTTTCCACATGTATTAATCATGATAACCCATGGCCACAAAAAAAATTCACCAAAATAATTACCAATCCAAAGATTTGAGCTTTTGTGTTTCTAGTGATCTAAGATCAAGCCACATGGCATGACCACATTAACTCACCACTATAGGACTTTCCCAACATAGAGAATAGATTTAAAGGGTCAAGTTAATGAGGACCTAAAAAGTGGCACTATTTGGGGAAGGCATGGCCAAAAAGTAAATGGGAAGGATCAACAACATGGTAAATAATCAAGTAAACAAATAACTGACATTTGTCTCAAATGTAATGACTAGACACAAAGAATTAACAAATGATTTCCATTTGGAAAGTAAAGGCACCCATTAAAGCTGACATGAAAATTTAAATTGAAATGGGAATTAAAATTAAACAAATACATTCAATACATAGGCCTACAAATGATATATAAAAAATCTATGATAAGTAAAAGTCACTTTGTTATTGCTCTTTTGATTAAACAAGTGCATTTTAAAGCTTCCCCAGCATCAATCAAGCCCTAATTTTGTTTAGACATTGAAATAGAATGAACCAATACAAGACATAAAATGAATTACATAAACCAAAGGAGAATGATGTCCTCTTTATTAAAACAAGGTAAGCCCTCAGTCCCCTCCCCATACTCATTTGTAGAATTGACAGAATACAAAGATACAATATTTGATAAAAGTGCCCTAGAATTAAAATTTACACATTTCTCAATTCTCTATGAAGAGGTGGATTCCATCCATTCATATTCTTTTGAATATAAACTCTCTCTAGAGGCTAAGTAATACATAAATGAGTTTTTCCCAACCAAAGTGCAAGGGCTCCATAAGGTAGTGATTAAACCTAAGGTAATGGCATGTATTGACCTCTTGAAAGTTTTATTTGTTAATGAAACGACTTTTGGAGATATTATAAATGTAAGTAAATTCAATACTTCCTTTTCTTATATTTTAGGTAGGGCAATCAAAAGATACATTAGGTTTCCTTATCTTGAGACCACCTACAATCAAGTCTTAGCCAATGTTTGGTTTAATCATATCACCATAGATTAATAAGTTAAACCAATGGATTTCAAAAGGTTAGAGGTTGAATCCAACATAGGTTATCTCCTCCAATTGTATCATTAAATTCAAATCTAGATTTATAATATCAATGGAACTTTTAAATAGGTTATATGGTTTCTTGAGTATTATGTATGTTTAGGTTGAATTAGCTCCATTATTGGATATACTCCTAACAACTTAAAAATTAGTGGTACTTAGGGAGATTATAAGTGCATGATTAAAATCATAGCTAATCTACCTAATTGGAGGCCTGAAGATGGTAATTTTTGCATGATGTCATATTTGCTAAACATAGTGATGGGCACTATTTACTATCCCTAAGTTCAAGTATGGAAACCCTTAGATGAGTATTTGGTAAATAGGGTTGGAGAGTATTTTTATTTCATATACATTCATAGGTATAGGAATGAAATAATAAGGATATGTAATGAGGTCTATCCTCATATATATTTAAGCAATGCAGGGGACCTTGATGCCTAGACTATTATAAAACATTATAAGAAGCTTAAGAAAAATGAGAGATTATTGGTTATACCTAAACATAACTATAATTTGAGTAGAGGCACCAAGACTACTCCTCTACTAATTCCATATCATGTTTCAGACCATATAACATAATATAAAATAACATATCAAGTATTTAATAGCATTGATGAGGAATTAGGTCAAAGGCATGTGGCCTACAACTTCAAGACTCATTTCAAAATTGGAAAACATCAATATGTGACTAGGTCACATTTCATTCAAGTTGGTAAAGCTAGAACACAATATAACTTATAGCTTTCACCTTTTAGAGAATGAGACCCCAAGAAGAAAATAAGGGGGATCTCAAAACTATCCTAGAAGAGATGAAATTTCATATCTCATATAATCATAAGGCATATGATCATGATCAAATGTTCCTAAATGCCTCAGATGATTCATAAGTATGGATAAAGATGAAAGATAAATAAATGTCTGTTATACTTTCTCAAGCCTTACAATGCAAGCCATAGGCAATAGAAGAAGAGGCATAAAATTCATGGAGTAATAAATGGCCTCCATATCCACCATAAGGCTCTCAGCCACATGATAAACCTTCTTCCCCTTTAATAGAGCCTATAGAGGAGAAACAAGATAAAATTGGTAATCAAAGGGAATAAAATCCTCATCTTATGAGGGATATTTTTAGAGGACTTCCTAGTCCTCAAGTCCCTTCTACTTCAATATGCTTCACACATATAGGTCTTGGGCACAACAACTAAAAAGGACAGGTCAGTTATTTCCTCAACTAAATAAAAGAAGATTAGTTATATGATGACTCCTTTATCTCCGTTACTATAGTAACCCAATTAATCCTTATTTAATTCCTAAAAAATGCCTTTTACTTCAATTTAAACTACCCCATATTCTCTACAATCTCCTATGTCTCCTAAATAAATCCATGCGCTTTCCACTCCTTTCATTCCATCACCTCTATCTCTACTTCCTACCACAATTGTTCCCATAACCCATCTACCATTTCATCCACCTTCCACTCCACCAATCTTCACCTATCAAAGGAAAAAAAAGGACTCCCCTAATCCATCTTAAGATAAAAAACTAGAATAGAGGCCATCACTTGGTCTCTGTATTATAGAAGAAACTAATAAGGAGGAAGAAAAGGATGAAGAGGCTACAATGAAGATTGAAGAAAAAGAAGAACCTAAACAACTAATATATTTGTTTGGTTATCCTTATAAATAAGAAGACTAGAAAATGGGCATGTCATAACCAGATGATGAAGAAGATAAGTTGAAAAATCTAAAGCTTTGAGTCTGGGTGAGCATAAAGGGGGAGTCACCTCACCTGGCCTCACGCAAGACTAAAGTTAAAAAATTAATGAGGTGGTTACTTCCATTATCTATTAAATTCCTAATTTATATGTTCTAATTGTAATTTTACCTATAGTAATGCCTAGGGTTATATCATATACTTCCATTAGTACTATTGTTGATTAAGATATCATTTATTCTCCAAAACCAATAAGGAATCCTAGAATAGTCTATTTTGAGAATTTGGTCATAGATTCTATCTTAAATAAGCCCTTATCCCCTAATAAAAAGTTAACCTAAAATTATTTCCCCTTGATAAATCCATTGGCCATGCCAAAATCAATAATGACTATGGAAATAATCCTGGGTCTAACTAGATTATTGATAAAGGTAACACCTATGAAAGAAACATCCTCATGGGAAATGTTTGGCCAAAAAAATTCCAAAGTCCCTATTCAAATAAGTGCCTCCCTACCAACCAATATGATTATATCCATTCTAATAACCTCTCCACCTTCTACATCCTCATATTTTCTCAAGAAGAAGAAATAATAAAAATTATTGCTCACAATGGGTGGGGAAGATGTAGAATGTTAGAGATGAAAGGCAATATTTGGTATTAATTGATATATCCATAATCACCACTCAGTTTTACAAGTAAAGTGGGAATATTCATAGAGTGAGGAAGAGGAAAATGGTCAACATGAGAACAAAAGGTTAAGTGGAAATTGAACAAAGAGAAAACGTGTTCTCTTTATCCAAGAAGCCTAAAATAAATCCCAATGACCCTAATGAATATATTAAGGATTTTAACACTTTTGTGGATTCCAATGGGGTGAGAATGAAGGAAATGCAATATAGTACTAAGGACTTAAAAATATGGAAGAAAATTCAAATTACATAGGCTCCTCAAGAAGTTATTACCAATGTTTAGAATGCATCTAAAAAGTTATACAATATTTTTTACAACATCAGGGTGTTCAAGGTAGGTAGTTAGGTTCATAGAGTAGATATTGTTACATTGTGGAATAATATGAATTATAAATAAAAAACATTGATTTTCCTGGTATAATTCTTTAGGATTATTTCTTTTGATCAACTGAATCTCATGACTAGCATGGATGCTTCTTGGTATTTAAACTATGTGATTTATAAAAGGGATGCCTCCCTAAATTGGCATAAAAAAATGAAGAAGTTGTTGGGACTTTTTATTATTCATGACTGAAGTACTAAATTTTTATAGAGATATGAGAGTCATTGGGGTAATTACCCAAGTTGGGGAAATGGTTAACAAACCTAATTTTGAGAACCTTCTCCAATCAACTGCTAAAAAATTCAAGCAAGAAGTGGAAGGGATTGTTTATAAGTAAATAAATAAGCATTGCATTTAGTTAGTTTTTATAAGGATAGGGTAATGAGATAAAAGGATCTATTAGATAAATTCAATAGCTCAAAGATAGATTAATAAATATTAATGTTATAAATCCAAAGAAATAACCTATGGGTCAGTCCCACACACACAACTTGCTATCAGTGCCCCCCCAACTTCATAAATCTCTTAGTCCTTGACTCAATTAAAACTATAATATCTCCATATAATCCTTTAGTTAACGACACTACATTAACACTTTAATTTTAAAATTATTATGTATCTACATGATTATATCCAAGGTGAAACTTTAGTTCCCAATTTATTTATTATACATGCATATTATATTTCTACCTGAGAAGTCTATTCTAGGTACTATCATTGTACATGCATCTTTGCATGCTTTTGAACAAAGGGTTATATTTTTGAAATTGAAATTTTTGGTGGATATTGAAGAGATGAGTCCTTCCCCATCCTAAGCTTATAGATACATGTAACTTCTTATTCTCAAAAGGAGGATAATTTTAGCTATTCAAATTAATAGGAACTTCAGAGAAGTTCTGCTTGACTTGATCTATATGTTTAAATCTCAAATATTATCCAATTCTATGGATTACTTAATACATTCCATGATTCTAGTATCTTAGTGATTTGATTATGTATGAGGTATATATTTTAAATACATTCATTCATTTTAGTTATAGTTGATTTGAATATCTTTTGCATGTTTATCATAATCCTCTTATAGATGTACAATAACAATATGACAATTAAGCACCTTTTATTTTTGCATGTTTTAGTATATTGTGTTATGATTCCTTTGAATCTTCACTATATTATATTGTTCATGTGATACAAAAACTTGAAATAAGTATTGATTTATATTCCTTGTCCTATTTGAGTTCAAGTACTAGTCTTGAGAGGCTTTATCCCTAGATGTCCATAGGATATTTTTTTGCCTTAATTTTCCCTCTTTTTAAAGTTTATTTTTAAATTCTTCCCACTTTAGTTAAAATCATCATATTTACACCCACTCCAAGTAGATATAGGTTCATCCATATCAGATTCATTTGTGGTGAACAATATGTGTCACTCATCATTATTCCACCAATAGGTTGTTATAAAACTAAATAGCCTAAAACTCATGCTTTGGAGTGAGTTTTTTCACTAATACTAAAATTTTAGAGTCAACCTCATAATAATTTTTTGGGTGTGTATAAAAACCTCATCAACATTACCAAGCAAAATCAACATTATAGCAAAAGTGGTACGGGAGAACAAAGTCATGGTAGAGTTAGTCCGTAGGAATTTTCTTAAAGATTTTCCTATAACTTTGTAACATGGATTTACCAAAAAATGAAGGGGAAGATGTGTAATGTGTACCCAAATGGGTCTAGTATAAAATTAATTAGTGATAGGGTTGAAGCTTAGAAATGATAGATTCATAAGTAGTTGATGCCTACCCTAGTTCCATTTTTTTTAAGAATCCAATATTTATCAAAAGTAAGATGAAAGAAAATATTTAAGAAACCCTTTGAATAGGGATATAAATTGATCTTACCTTTAAGGAAAGGGTTCCACTACTTGGAGAAACATGCATTTAAATCTAGTAGATTTAGCCTAAGTTTTTTGAAATAAAAAATGACTCATCAGCCTAAATAATAATCCCATTTGGCTAGAATAGATTGTAGAGCCTAATTTTTAGAGAAATGGAGGGGTTTAAAGTAACTAATTTCAAAGGTTTAAACATTCCCATTGATTTTTGATATGCAGGAGCTTGAACTTGAAGTTTGCTACTTCCACATAAGATATGTGTTTCCCTTCCATGGCTTTCTTCTGTGGTGCCTTTAGCTCCTTGTTCACACTCAACTTGATATAGGGAACATCTTAGATACCTACATCCTAGAGATATAATGGTGGAATTCCACATGATATAACCATAGGATTTTCCTTCCATACACCCTATATAACCTTTTAGGTGGATGGGAGGCAAGAGGGGGACTAGAATCAGGAACCTAGGAGAAAATATGGAATCATAGGAGTCACCTTGATTTTATAGATCCACTGAGTGTGAACCAAGGGATTTCAACCTTACTTTGGATGTGAGGTAGCCAATAGGAGCCATAAAATTGATGAATCCATTGTAATGTTTATTATTCATGGTGTTTTTCATTGATATATCTATCTTGGCATGACACTTATATAACTAGAATACATGTCCAATACATACTCATTTTTTTTAATTTTTAACTATGATGACATATTATAACATGTTATTATATGATTTACATGGCTTATACACAAATGATGCCTTTAACTACTATCTGTTGAGATAAATAATTCACAAGCTTCATTCCTGGCCTCAAAATGAGGGAATACATATTGTATTTTATTAGAGATTAAGCCTTCCTAAATAGAAAATTTTAATTTTTTTTGGCATAGGTTATTTCATAATGATACATGTATAGATAAATTATTATACATTTTACTTAGAATATGACTAATTTGACTCTAGTTTGGAGTATATGCATGTCATATGCCATATATTTCATAAGATTGTCAAAAATTTCATAAATTATATGAGATTTTTACATAGGTTACAAGACTTAGATTACATGGGTTATCACAATGGGGGAATAATCATGGAATATGTCCAAAATTTTACCAATATCATGATATATTGGCTAAATTTATATGGATCATGTTACTTAGATTATTAGATGGAATTTAAACTCATGTCATTATATGCTTGATATTACTTATATTTATTTTTAAAAAAAATTATAATCTGGTATTACTTAAACATTATTTAGATTGAATCATATAATTTATCTATAATGAATTATTCATAAAATTTATGCACACTCTCAGACATTTTTTTAGATTTATTGGATCTATTTACTTAGATTTATTAGACTTGTATGGAGTTGAATCTATGCATAACATAGCTTCTAATCACTTATCCATTTAATAGGAGTTTTGGAGCATATTCAACTCAACCCATGTTCTTACTTAGGCATCCCCAAGGGGCATAACCACCACATTATTCATTTTTCCTAAAGACAGATCTACATAAGACAAGTTGGTTCAAATACATACATGTGTCTTCTTTCCTTAGTATTTCATTTCATATATGTTCACTACTGTTACTTTTTGATTTTACATCATAATTAAAAAAAAAACATACATGTTTAATTGTAGGTTTTCATCAAGAAAGGCCAACTCATAGTACATGCTTGAGCATACCCATCATGAATATCCTTAGTTATCACCTTCCATCCTTTTAATCTAGTAAATCCATTTATAGTATAGAAGGGGTGAGGGATTGTTCAAGGGGGGGGGGGGGGGGGCGGGGGCGGGGGGGGGGGGGGGGGTGGGGCCAGGCGTGGGGCACGAACGGAATTTTATACACTCATATTTTATATTAGATACATGAAAATTTTTAATTAAAAAAAATAATAAACTACTTGACTTATGCTCACATACATGACCCTTATTCACCATTCCTCGTAGTCATTCTCTTATATATACGCCTAACTCTTTACAATTATCAATATTGTTACACATGATATTCTTAGTTTTTTCCCATAAACTTAATATAATTATCATAATATATCCTATTATCAGGTCTCTATTCCTATTTCTTGGATATGTCCACACTTTGAGATGGGTTTGTTGCTATGACCCTGTTGACATAGGGTAGACTTGCATATGTGTCCTTTAAAAATTATTTTACTAAGTTAAAAATACTCATAATGTTGAGTATGATACCAATTTTTCCACTTTATTATTAGTTTTATAATTTTTATTTTTATTTAAGTATGTATTTAATAAAGTTATTTAATTCATTTGTGTCCTAAATTAATTATTTGGTAAAATTGGACACTTTCTGGGAATTTCTTAAAAATAACTAAAAGTACTAGTTAGAGTCCAATTCATTGTAGTTCGCTGATTGATTATTTACATTAAATTTAAATTTATTTTATTAAAAAATTAATTTTATATTTTAATAGTTCTATTTTTAGACTTTCACTTATCTCATGTACATGTGAATGTGCATGTTTGCTTAACTGATGAAGAGGCTTCTTGCATGATGTCCATATATTATCAGTAAGTTTGGATTGCCATATTTATTATATGTTTAGTTTAATTAGTAATTCATTAAATTTATTTATTTATTTTTTACTTTTATACTTACCTTTAAATGCAAGTTACCTTGTAATAAGCTTATTTTAACTTTCTTTCTTAATAAGAATTGCACACAAAAGTAGTTTGATGCAATAATTTGAATTTAGAAACATTTTTTCATGTTTAATATTTTATTTTATTTTGTTATGCATTAATTTTTACTTTAAATAATATATTTTCAATTTTAAATTTATTCAAAATAGTTTTTGGTTGATAATCTCACTTACAACATAACTAGTACCTCTAGGACAGATTGGTTGATACATAGAATACATTTTACATTAAATCAAAGATTATTTTAATGATATAAATAAATTATAAACATTAATTTTTATGGTATCATATTAAATAAAGGTTCTTTAGTTTTTTAGGCCATTATCATAAAAAATAATGGCTTCAGTGAATTTTGCTTCCATAAATATTCTTGTTTTCAAAGGTGATAACTTTAAATATTAGAGAGATAAATTGAAGATAATTATTATATGAAAAAGATTTTGGTATAATTTTATCCATGGGTAAAAACCACCTCAATATTATAACACCTTTACATAATATCATAAAATAATAAAATAGAATGAAGAAAAGACAAATGCACAAGCTTTCTTATATCTTCAAAGTTCCATACACCCAAGCATTTATCTAATAATTTTAGGATGGAAGAATTATAATGAGGAATGAAATAAGTTGGAGAATTCATATCAATTTTATATTATGTTAAGAGAATAAAAACTCTAAACCCTTAAAATGAGTTGTGAAAATTTGAGAATGACAAATTATGAAGGAGTAGGTGATTATTGCATATGGATAAATTATATAGTGCATAGAATGAGGGTTTAAGGAGAAACCATCCAATATAGTGTTATAGTAAGGAATATTTTGAGATATTTATCTAAAATATGGATACATATTATGATAAATATTTAATAATGTAAAGAAATAAAAAAATATTATTATTGATGAGTTGGTTTGTACTCTCTTATTTCATGGGGATAAATATGAGACTATATATAAGAGATCAAGAACAAGCACTTGAAACAAAGGCAAAAGTTTCAAAGACAAAATGTAAATATAAAAATTAGAATCAAGGGAGATCTAAAAATAAAATTTAAAGAAAAAAATTGAAGGTAAACTCATAGGTAAGAGTAATAAATATTTTACTTGTCATTACTACAAAAAACCAAAATACATGATTAAATATTGAAGGATACTAGTAGCTAAGATTCAAGTTAATCAAGAGAGTGAAAAAAAAAAAATTAAGATGAGATAAATTATTTTTAATAGGGATATAATTATTTTTTCACCTGGAATTTTCTAATATAGGAAGAAAATAATTGATTCTTTCTTGATTCAAGGTGCTCAAATCACATGGAAAGTCACAAAGATAGTTTTATCAAGTTATATGACTCTTTCAAAAACTAAGTACAATTGAGAGATGGAAAGTCCATAAAAGTTAAAGGAAAGGATAAAAAAAAAATTCATAGCATATATATTTTTTATTAGGTTATATCATTAAATTTTATTTTGAGGGATTAAACATTCATACACATATTTCTAATTCAATAGGAAATAATACTAGTGCTTTGCAAGATACTAGTCATCCATCTAAATCAATTCCAAGAAAGAAAACATACTTATTTAATCCAAATCCATACAATAAAATTTTGGATAAAAATTATGATACTATGATTAAAAATCTTTAAAATTAAGGAGGTAATTTGTTTTATAATGTTTATTATGAAAACATTATGTTTACATTGTCATCTATTGCTAGTGAACCTACAAGTTATGTAGAAACTAGTCAAAAGAAAGAAATGATTGATACTTTGAAATTATATATTGATTAAATTTCTAGGAATGATGCATGGAATTTATTTTATCCTAATTTTAATAAATATTTTATTGGTAGAATGTGGGTCTAAAATACCAAAGTCAAGAGTGATGGTACAGTTGACAAACTAAAAGATAGACTAGTTGCAAAAGGATTTGGACACATATATGGGATTGACAATGAGGAAACATATGAATATTTGGTGCATAAATATAATATAAAACTAATTATTTATATTTATACTCATAATGATTTAAAATCCATCAAATGTATTTTAATAATGCATTCCTAAATGGAGTGATTGAAGAGGAAGTATATGTGGGGTGACCATAAGGTTTTGATATAAAGTGTATAGAATTTTAGGTATATAAGTTGAATAAGGATATTTATGGTCTTAAAAGGATTAAATATTTTGGTACTCAATAATTTATATCTATTTATTAGATCAAATATTTTTAAAAAGTCAAAATTAACCAACTCTTTACATAAAATCATTGGGTTATTATGTTTTATACGTTTGCTTCTATGTAGACAAATTGATATTTATATGTATCTCTATGGAGATGTTGAATACATTCAAGGAAGATAAAAAATAATAATTTGATATGATAAATATTGTAATTATGAATTACTTTCTTTTCATGGAAGTCCATCAAAAGAAAGAGAAATTATTCATTTTCCAAGCCAAGTATTCCCAAGACATGTTTAAAGTACAATATTCAAGATTCGAAGCCCATAAACACACTAATTATAATTGAAAAAAATATTATAATAAATTATGGTATTACTTCAACTAATTTAAATAATTTTAGAATCATTTTGATAGGTTGATGTATTTCACTATGATAAGACCTTATATCAGCTATGAGGTTTCATTAGTATCTAGATTTATAGGCAAACCATCACTCAAACATGTGTAGGAAGTATAAATATTTTTAAGATATGTAATTGGTACTTATAATAATGTTATTAATTTCATACCATAAAGTAATTTATGTCTATTTGGATAAATAAATTTTTATTTGAGAGGACTTTTTGATGGTAGGAAGTCAACTTTGGGTTATTGCTTCACATTAAGAAGTGGGTTGGTTTCTTGGTCTTTAATAAAAGCTACAACTACATTATCCTATACCAATTTTTAATATTAATCATTTACATTATCTTGAATACAAAGATTATATATGATAATACTAAATAGGTTCAACTTGAGCCAACACATATATTTAGTGATAATAATAGGGCAATATAGTTGTCCAAGAATCTAGTTTTCCATGCTAGAACCAAACACATTAAACTCAAACATAATTTTATCAGAGACTTTGTCAATAATAAATAATTTTTAATTTTGTATGTAATAATTTAATATCATTTTTATTATATTCTCACCAAGGGATTGCACGAGCAAATTCATGGAAGATGTAATGAGATGATAGGCACTTCATATCTTTGCATCAAAGGGGGAATGTTGAGTATGAATCTAGTTTGAGAACTTATTAGTTTTATAATTATTTTATTTATTTATTTATGTGTTATTAATTAATTTCATTCATTTATATCCTAAATTATTTGTTTGGTCAATTTTTGACACTTTATAGGAATTTTCAAAAAGATAGATAGAAGTGTCAGTTAGAATCAAATTTATTTTAGTTCACTAAGTGTTTAGTTAATTAAAGTCTAAAATTATTTTAGTGGAACTTATATTTTTATAATTGTATTTTTATAGTTATATTTTTATATTTATATTTTTTTATTTTTTATTTTTAGGACTTTATATTTATAATTCCACTTGTCTAATGTGCATGTGAGTGTGCATGCTTGTTTAACTTATGAAGAGTCTTATTTCATGATGTCCATACTTTATCTGTGAGTTAAACATGTAATATTTATATTATTTATTATTTAATTAATGTAATTTATTTATTTTTTAATTTTAGACTCAAATAAAAATGCAAGTTACCTTGTAATAAGTTTATTTTAGCTTTCTTTATTAATAATAATTGCGCTCAAATGTAGTGTGGTGAATTAAAAAGAATTAAGAAATATTTATTATTATTTAATTTATTTAAGGTACAAAATAATTTATATCATAAATTTAAGTTACTCAATATAGGTTTTGGTTGGAAATCTCACTTACAACACAACTAGTTTGGTAGCTAGTAATTCTAAGATAGATTGGTTGATACGTATATTTAAATTTATATCAAATAAAATATGATTTAAAATCCCTCCATACATTATAAAAATTAACTTAAGGGTCATCCCAATATTTCACATGTTTTTTGGAGAAAATAACCCAAAGAGTTAGCTATATAATAAAATCAAGCCTAAGCATTTTTCTATGGGGCACTTATCTAACTCATTTATGTAAATATAAAATATATATAGAACTTACTTAGCACATATAAATATATCACAAAAATAACCCCTCAAAGGATAAAATACTTTAGCTAAGTATGAATACCATTTTTAAGGTCAAGCTAAAGATTTTCAAGTATTGAAATCTATACAAAATATTGTACATCATATTAGTATTACACAAAATTGCACACACTCACCTAGAAGGGTGAAAAACATGTAGTTTGATTACCTCCTCAAAGTATTATATATATATATATATATATATATATATATATATATATATATAGGTAACACTCAGTCATTATGGGATATGTAAGGTTAACCTTAAACCTTACCTTTATTATGTTATCTCATTTTATTGTTGTCTTATAATGCACAATTTGGGTTCAAACAATTGAAAAGGAAAACAAAGATATTCACACAAATTTGGAGAAATAAAAATATAAATGAATACTCAATAGACAAAAACATAGTGGGTGACATAGTCATAAATAAAATAAAACATAGTGGATTTTTTTCATTACATTATACAATGTCACATTATGAAACTATTGAGTGAGCATGGACTCATTCAAACATGCACAAACTCAATTTTTGGATTTGAGCATTCATGGACCATTTACATAATTTTATTACCAATTGTATTCCTTTAAAGATATCCAAAAACCTAAAAATTCAAAGTAAATAATGATTTTAGTGTTTTATATAAATAAAAAGTTACTATATTTATATATTTTCACTTAGATTTTTTTATTAATTGTACATTTTAAACAAACTAATTTATTCAACAATTTTATTCATATTAGGGTATAATATAAAATAAATAAAACTAGAATGTATTGAATGCTTGATTTAAAATATTCATAATCACATTTATGGTTTTTAAGATCCTAAAAATTTATAATTTATAATATTTTTAATTACATGTCATGATGGTTTTGAAACTAGTGGCCACAATGCCCCTAACATTGTTCCTTATAGATAACAATCCTAAGAACTTGGTGATTGCTAGTTTTCCAACATTAGTAATTACAGATGATGGTTTTAGTGTCATATTAGGGGTTAATATCCTGATATTGATAATTAAATAGATGGTTATTTTATTAATAATGGCTACAATATTCCTTAACTTGTGCTTTAGAGATGAATGTTAGGAAGCTAACAACCACAAGCTTTCCAAATTTTTAATTTAAATATTATGGTTCTTAGGATCCTAAAAAATGTTAGTTTCTTAATAGTAATAATTATATATCATGATTTTTTAGAGCATATAATTTGATAGGTTCCAAACATTTTTAATTACACAATTATTAATTAGAGCCTGGTAGCCCCTAGGTTCCAAATATTATTAATTAATTATCATGGTTTTTAGAGCATAGTGGCCATTTAATAATTAATTTTTTAAAATTATATATAATTTTTTTAAGCATCCTAATAGCCACTAAGTTCCCAATACATATTAGGGTGGTTGGAATCCTAGTGATTGTTACATTCCTAACATTAATAACTATACATAATGATTATTGGGAGCCTAGAGGCTATTAATTTCCAACCATTCATAATTACTTGTCATGTTATTATGAAGCCTAATGGCTACTAGGTCCATAAAATTTTTATTATAATATAATGTTTCCTATAATATTTAAGTCTAGCCACATTTTTCATAAATATTTTGTTGACTATGTCAATCACTTAGTCCTCAACAATGTCATTTAGATATAATGGTTGTTGGGAACTTATTGGTTACTATGTTCAAATTTTATTAACTAAAATATAGTATTAGACACTTAGAAATGTTATTCTTGATCTATATATGCCTTACATGATTTTCACCTACACATATTCAACTTTCACCCCCTTTCTCACATTTACATGTTTTTTATGGGTCTAACCTTCCCAAACTTATATTAGTCACCTTAAAAAATCCCTAGTTTATGCCTATCATATTTATTATCATATTTAGATTATATTTAGATTATAAAATCAAAATTATTTTATTTCATAAAATTTAAAAATACTATAAAACATGTATAATTATGCATGTGACTAAATTTGATAGATTTGTCCTGACACCAAACAATGGTATTTTTTAGAATTATAAACATCTTTAAGGGTCAAACCACATGTTTCACATGTCTATGGAATGAGAAATTACATAAAAATATCATATAAATACATAATTTTTCTAATCCTATTTCCTTATTTATATTTTTCAATAAATCCTACTCTAACACTTTTATATTCAAAGGGACTACCCTAAAGTTCCCATTTATAAAATCAATCATAAGGAATAAGCCCTAGAAAAAGTTTGAAGCACCTAAGAGAAACCAATCTCTCCATTTTTAAAGTGTAAAAAACTATATTATAGGTTGATATCATTAAAGGTGCATTGTTTCATGCACATGCATACACACACATAGACCCCTAAGAGGGAGAAATACATGTGGTTTGACTTCCCTCTTTAGGGTATTGGATATGTACACAACACTCAACCGTTTATTTGGGAGTGTTTAAGGTCAAATAAACCCAATTTTTCCCCATTTTTCATGCCTAAAATTAGCATTGAAAGTGGATGCAAGGTTTCAAATAGAAGGAGATAGTTTTTTTTAATAATATGCACACAATGAGCCTTTGATATCACACATAGAGATGGTATATAGATAGACTCAATGTTATGTGCTTAACTATACCTCCAAAAACTCAAAATAAATTACCATAAAAGAGTATATTCCCATGGATTTCATAGGCATAAAACATTTCCTTACATTTTTGGTATCTCTTCAAACCCTTATTTACACCAAGCATCTTGGAGACACCTTTTTAATCATCTCCAAGTCTTGTGCCAACCTTTGTAATTGAAATATATATATATATATATATATATATATACATATTTTTCCTATATTTTTTAGTCATTTATATAAATATTAAAATTGTAAATTGAATATTTAGTCTTAACATTCAAATTAGTGTCTTATATTTATGAATTATATGATTTGAATCAATTATATGTTTTATTTTATAAGATCACATGAATAAAAAATATATTAAAACATATTGATGAACCTATATTTTTTATAAAACATAGAAAAACCCTAAGTTACTTCATATTATTTCATCCTCCTCTCTAGGATTTCTTATTTATATATTTAGATTTTTTATTTAGGCATGATTTTTTATTTTCCCTCACTCATACATTACACAAGGATGTATTGGATATACAAACTTTATATTTTCTAACTCAAGCTATGATTGTAATGATTACATGTTTTTGGTCTTAAACTATGAAATATATTTCATAACCATGTAATTAAATTAGTTAAATTAAGGTAAAATGTAACTAATTCTTAAATTAATGATGATGAATTCTTAAATCACCTTGTTAGTACATCTTATATGCATGTGGAATTAGAAGTTACTTCAAATGTGACTTATTTTATCCCTCCTCAAGGTTTTAATAGCTACCATCCCTTTATTATAGAGATCCATACTATTAGTATCCAAAGATTTAAGGTGATTAATTATTTATTACAAAGTTAATTTCATTATAATGTTACTCCTTATGCCCCTCCACCTCCTAGGCATCCTCTTGATGGTATTTGTATGTATATTTAATCAAAATTTCCTAGGTTTTGTGATTTTAAATTAATTATAGATCAAATAGTTATAATGAAAAAAAAATTAGAGGAGTTTCAAAAGTAAATTTGTCTAAATATTACATCACTTGAGGATAATATTGCATATTCTAATAATCTTGAGTATGCTAGTATCAGTTACATTTTTGTCTCCCCATTTCATAGTTTTGTTCCTCAAAATATTTCATCCCATGAAAGGATATGTTTAACCATAAATTGGATGTGGTTCCTAATATGGGTAAATATGGTTAAGAATATAGAAATTAATAAGTACAAGGGTGATAAATAGATATATAACAAGCCAATTAATTGTAAAAACTCAGATAGAATATATATTAAATTTATTATTCTAAGATATGATTAAAATAAAAAGTAAAATTATGCTAGATGTTATAATGTTAATGAAAAAAAGACATGTAGATGGTTCTAATGATAATACGAATATGTATCTAGAACATGTAGGAATAAGAATGGACAAATATTTTAGAATAGTTGCCAAATTTTGAATTAAGTGCTTTTGTATTTGTGGACAATTATGTCAACTTATGATAGTTACATCGATGTTAGTATCTAGATCGAATATAAGTGTCCAATACAAAATAACGTATGAAATAGGATGTGACCACCTAGATAATTTTGGGTTTATCATCACCTTCACTTTCATTTATTCAAATTTATGTCATAGATTGTCACTCCTTATTGAATGATCAAAACCATATTTCTTCCTATTCATAGTGGCTATGGAAAAAATGAGTTAGTGGGAATACAATGTTAGTTTTCCATAAATACACCTCTATCAATTAGCATTGACTACAAGGAAATGCTCCAAAGAGGGCCTCAGACTTATGTAGTTATCCCTTAAATGTTGGGTTGTGTGTGAATCATGAAATGTGTGATAAGAAAGTAAAACAGTGACCTAGTTTGTAACTTGGAAAATATAGCTCTTGGGTTTCTCCTTCATTACTTCAAACATGTACAATATTGTCACTATAACTAATATGGAAATAGGGGAAATAGGGAAGCATTTCCCGCTTGAATGTTTGATAGAATGTTTTTGATAAGTTACCTTATTTTGTACTAGTTAATGTAAGAATGAGGGTTAGTATCATATTTATACCAATCCAGTTATAGAATATCTCAAATAATATCACTTAAACCAACCATTAAGATAAATTTCAATTACAAATTAGATGAATTTAAGTGGACACTTGAGTCAGAATAAGTCACTTATGTTGATGTAGGTGTCTACTCAAAATGCAAGTGTCTAGAGAGCAAGAAACTAGGTACAAGATAAGAACTTATAGAGGTGGAAGATAAGTAAGTTTTGAGCATTCTAGGAAAGATATAAGGCTTGGGTCATCAACATAAGACTAGTCAAACTAAGAGATAGGCTAGAGGGCACAAGAGAAAGTATATGTAATATTTTTATAAGCATGGCAGGTTTAAAATTGAGAGGAACAACTAAGTCTAAGTTCGCTAAGTGTACAATATTGAGGTGATATATAATTCAAAAATATCATCTAATTTTCCCCCATTTAATCTAGTAATAAAATTACTAGTTCAAAGGAAAGGAATGTGTACTTGGGTGTGTATAACACACTTTAACTTTAGTTGAGTCCAACTTGAGTGCTTTTCTAGTGACTAACCTACAACCAAGAGCATGTTATAGTATATAATCAGTGCATACAATCTAAAATTAAATATATTAAAATTATTAAAATTTGAAGAGATTAATATTTAGAAGTACATGTGTATTGATGGAACCATCTTGCCTTTTAGTAATTTCATTTGAAATATGTATCATTGTAAATCACTAAAATTAACATTGGAACAAATATAAATATGTAAAATGCACATATTTAAGGATACAAAGAGAGATAAATAGATATAGGAGAGCCCATGCTCCCAACCTTGGAGAAAAGGTGGATTTCCACCTGACATTTGAGACTAGCTCAACCATGAAACCCAATCATAATTATAACCTAGTGACTGTGAGTGAACCGAATCAACTCACAATATCAAATTAGTGAGGTTGGATGATACAATCAAGTCCAAACTAAAAACTTGTAAATATTGAGTAATTTAATCCCCTTAATCACACCAAAAATTGAACCAATTACTGGAGTAGATTGGTTCAATATAGTCCATAAAATTCCAACTTGGTGGGTGGTTAAAATCCCTCAAAGAGTTTTGAATATTAAACTAATTTGATTTTGAAATATTAGGTGCACATTTCATATCATATACACCTTAGATATTCTCATGATGAAATTGTGTATAAAAATGGTACCAATTTATATAATTCTACCACAAATGTGTATCTGAATCATCTAACTATGAAATTTGTCTAATTTTAAAATTATGTAGGTTTGGATAACATGTTTCCAAAGCATTCCCCCACTATAATTTAAAACTAAAAACTAATATAAGTGCCAATGAGGAGGACATGCTTTTAAAACATGGCCCTACTATAATCTAGAGATGCTAAATAATGAGTAAGTGTGAATAACATGTTTCAAAAACATGTCCTCACTAAATATGAAACTATTAATATGTATAATGCTTGCCTTTATGACATGCACCCACTAATATGACCCCACTTTGAGGTGAGGGAATATAGAAATTGGTAGTTACCTCACCTCAAAAGGATAAGTTAACCATATAACTATGATTGAACCATGTAGCATATATGAGAACATGTCTACATAAATGTATGATAAATATCATGGAAACATATAGATATTAATAATACAAGATCAAGAAGCAATCAAGCACATATTCAAGTGCACTCACAATTAAATCAATATACAATGGTGCAAGTAGATTACAAACAAGGGTCATGTTCAAATTCCACATAGTTGAATGGACATGACTTAGTCATATGTCCATAAAACATGAAATGACATATTCATTTTTAATATATAACAATCAATGGAATATTCAAAATTTCAAGAAGCAAACAAAGGCATGAGGGCTGAAAATAATGGATCATATTCAAATGCTCAACAAACAAGACAATAACAAGGCAAGACACTTAAGGAAGTGCATAAATGAAAATATAAGAAAACAACATGAGCATATCATATTAAAACATGGATCAAATGTGTTAGAAAAAAAATGTCAATTAAATAGCATATCAAATACACTTTATAAGATATAAGCATGGATAAAGGCATGTGTAAGTACATATATAATCTCAAACATGATCTTATAAAATAACCATAGAATGATATAACATAGATTTATTGTGATCATAGAGGTGGATGCCCATAATATCTTGGTGACATGAGTAGAGGTAAATACAAACATATAAAAGTGCATAGATCATGTATCTATGCGTGTTTGTATCATTCTCAAATAGAAGCGTGAAAGACATGTGTATTTATAAATAACTAATATGTTATCCATCAACATGGAACTAACACATAGATGTCAAGGAGCCCATATAATATTTAGATTCTAAAAATATTTTTGGATTTTTATTTTTTTAATATTTTTAGAAAATGATAGGAAAATACTATCCTATGATCACATATAAAGGATCTTCATATATATCTCCCCATTATAAACCTAGTGTAATAAATTATTGGCATTGTTGAAGAGCATGTATAGGTTAAATATTTTTCACTATAGTATTTTGGATTATCTACGTATGTAAAATATGATTTTATGATCATGAATAAATAGTAGGATAAATATAGGTTCGTGGAACCCATCATTGAGTGTTATGTGGTTTATTTACAATAAGATAAATAAGAATATGTGTAGGTACTCTAGATATATTAATGTGATGTGTAGTATATGGGGATTATATATAACCCACTATAGATCTATAATGTAATGGTCTCTCAATTATTGACCCCATAGTAAATTCGATTTCTCTTTTCTTACCTTTTTGCAATGGATTATCCTTAGTAGGCCTGATAAGTAATTATATGGGTATAAATTTATCTTTTTCAAGAGGATGCTCATATATAACTCTCTAAAATATAATTATATGAATATCATTAGTGTATTTAAGACACCCATTCACTATATAAGTTACTACTCAAATTACATGTATCTAAGTGCATCCAAATAACATATCAAAGATAGTCATGAAAGGTATACCTGAAAAGGTAGGAACCACCTATAAAAGTAAGTTAGTATCACCAATAATATATTTTTAGGTACAATAAAATGATCTAACTAATTTTATATAAGGGTCTAAATCATGATGAGTATAACCCACACGCATAAGTAAATTCATGGTGCAAATGTTCTCTCTTGCACCCTTATCAATAATAACACTACGTATATTCTAGTGATCAAGATATGATTGAATGAATAAAGAAAGAATATCAAATTCATCACCCTTAATCTAAATATCATGGAAATTAATAAAATTTCTTTGAACCATATAAGGTCTCTTAACCATTTTCACTTATTCATCCTTCTTAGAATTATCTTGCAAATAATTTTTAAAAGTATATTCTATTTTTGGTGATCACTAGGTTTTGAACCTCATTCCTTTAAAGGATCATTAAATGTAATATTTTGTTCACTAATGAGGTATTGGATCTTATGCTTCAAGGTAAAATATATATTCATAAAATTCCCTAGTCCCTAGTGATATTCATAATAAACATTCAAATCATAACCTTTGGGTAGAGGCTGACTCATATCAACCTCTATAATATTAGGGAAGGATATAAGATGAAACTCAAGTAATCATGAGATTAATAAAGTGTGAGACTCAGGTAAGTGTGTAAATTGTCTCCTTGATGCATTTTATAAGATACGTCGATTAGGCTACTATGAAACTATATAAACTATGATGTTTGTTTCCTTTCTAAACTCATTAAGTTTTAACTTATAAATCAATTTGATTATAAACTTGGTATTGGATGTATAAGTGGTAAGTCTGTTTACTACATAATCAAGTTGTTCAATGAGATAAGCTTCATTTTATGGTCTCAAACAACATGACACAAATCATCAAAGTATTCAAACTTTTTTTAAATGATGGAATCACGTAAATGAGAAAGCAAACTTTGTTTAAAGATTTCTTGAAGTTATTTATCTACCATAGGATTGATCATTTTAGACAACGTTGTATTTTACCTTAAGACTTATTCATTGATAGGTTCATTGGTTCATTTCTTATTTTTACAATTTGGACATAGCAAAATTTTTTGTTGATGTTAATATATAATTGTTACAAAAAGTAATCTATAATAGGTTTGAATGTTTTCATAGATTGGAGAGGTAAATCATAGAACCACCTCAAATCATAGTCCTTGAGGTTCATTGGAAATAATTTTATCAAAATCTTATCATTGGAGGAATAATCAAGGCATGCCACATAGAAATATTTAATATGCTATTAAAGATCACCCTTGAAATCATACAATTATAGCTTAGGTGCAATAAAACTAGTTGGTAAGTAGTGCAAAGATATCTTAGGTGCAAGTGCATTATGCAATACATATTGAAAATTAATGGAATGAGGAGAATTTAAAGAATTTTTATCAATGTTTTTAACCTTTCCCTCTAAGTTATTTATAACTTTAAGGATACTTTTAATTTTAGACCCATTGAGGTTTAGATTAAAAGGCTGAGTAGTCACCAAAGGGGAAGTGAACATGGGGTGACTAGTAATAGGCATTAAAACCGGTATCTAAGTTGGAACAATTGGTAATTCCATGGTAGATGTGGTAATAGTGTTTTCAAGAAACAAATGTTGAAATACATATTCCACTCCCCCTTTTACAAATATGAATTGGTAATGTGTTCAAGGGGAAGTTTTTTGGTATATGGAGATGACCCATATCTCGAATATCATGATCAATATATGGACCTGCTTGGTCTTTTTTATTTTTTAGTTTCTAATATGATTTTTAGAATTTAATAAATATATTCAAGGTTTTTAAAAATATTCCCATGAAATAATGAAATGGTTTTTAGTTTCTCATGTTAATTGGTTTCATTGAATTCATGGTTTTCATTTTTTGAATCTTACTCTATAGTAACTTCATCAGCATGCTACTCATTCTCAACATGGGTATCATCATAGACCATGAGATTAGGTTCCTAATTGGTTTTATAAATCTTAAGTGGTATGAGGGGAAGCTTAATGTCTTCAATAGGAGCACCTCCCAATATAGGGCTATGCCTAGGTTGCATGCAAAAGAATATAAGTAGAAAATGAAAAAGTACATCAATATAAAATCCTAGCTAATGTAAAACTCTAGGAATCAAAAAAATTACATTCATATGAATATGGTTTGCCAAATGTCTAAATTTTATGTGGATCCGACTATGTATAGATAGGGTTAAGAATATATAAATTAATAAGCACAAGGGTGATAAATAGACCTATAGTAGGATAATTAATTTAAAAACTTAGATAGATCATATAATAAATTTATTCTATTGAGATATGATAAAAATGGAAACTACAACTATCTTATATATTTTAGTGATAATGAAAACAATATACTTAGTTGGTTCTAATGATAATACAGATCTACATCTAGAATAGGCAAAAAGTAGACTAGAATAATATTTTAGAATGGTCACCAAATTCTAAATTAAGTGTCTCTATAGCCATAGAAACATGTGTAATATTAGGAAATTTATGTTAATGTTAGTTCCTGGATAGGACATAAGTGTCTAATATATAATAACTTCTAAAACATGATGCAACCACTTGGATGCTTTTGGGCATTTCATCACCTTCACTTTATTACATTCATATCTAGGTCGTGGACTATCACTCCTTGTCAAATGATCAAAACCCTAGTTTTCTATCTTCATAGTGATTTTTGTAAAAATAGGTTAGTGGGATCATAGTGTCGAGATTCCCCAAATACCACTCTATCAATGAGCATTGCATATATATTCAATACTCTAAATAGGGCCTTAGAATTATGTAGTTCTCCCCTACATGTTAGATTATGTGTAAATCATGTAATATGTGATACTAAAATATAATAGTGACCTATATTGTAGCTTTAAAAATATATCTCTTGATATAATCTAGTAATTCAAAACTATAACTATGGTATCCCTATGACTAATACAAAAATATGGGAAAATAGGGTAGTTTTGCTCAATTGAATGCTTGATAGAATACTTTTGATAAGTTGCATTTGTCTATGTTAGGTGAGATATGAATAAGGGTTGATATTATATTTATACCAATCTATTTTTAGAATAAATTGCATAATATCACTTAGGAAACCATTAAGATACATTTATTTTTAAAATTATATGACTTTAAGGCACTTGACACTTACATCAGAACATGACACCTACATCGATGTAGGTGTCTACCTAGGATGCAAGTGTCTAGGGAGTAGGAAAATAGGTACATGCTCAAAAATTATATAAGTGGAACATAATTAGGTTTTAATCATTATAGGAAAGATATAATGTGTGGGTCATCAACATAAGACTAGTCAAACTAAGAAATAGACCAAATGGCATAAAAGAAAATAGATACGAGACTTGTGGAAGTATTAAAGGTCTATAAGTGAGAGGAACATATAAGGTCTTATTTTTCCAAGTGTACAATATAAAGTTACTATATAATATATAAATATCATCTATAGTATCCAAAAAACATAATACAACTAATGGTTAATAAGAGTCTAAGTAAAATCTAATGGACATGCTTTGAAATAAGTTGATCACTTTACCTACTATTTGTCTTACTAAAAGATCCAAATAATATTTTACTATCATAGAATGTATGGAAAATATATAGAAAATTGGTTGAATTTGACAAGGAAAATGAAAATTTTATTTATGTTGGTGATGTTATATTAGATACATAAATTAAAACACCACCATATTCAATCACACCTTATATAATTGATAAACCTACTCAAATTATGATTATATCATCTAATAAAAATTGGAAAAAGAAAAGTTACATAAGGAACACTTGGAAAAGGAAAATTTACATAAGAAACAATTGGAAGAATAAAAATTACAAAAGGAATAATTGGAAAAGGAAAATTAAAAAAAAAGAATAGTTATAAAAATAAAGGTTACAACATGAAAAGTTACATCAACAAAAAATGTTACTCAATTTTTTTTAAATATAAATTACTAAAATAATTTTTTTAAAGGGAAGTACATGATATAAAATAGTTTATTTATGAAAGAGGAAGCTATGAAATCATATTTTACTAATAAATAAGTTCTTAACTAGTAACTTCAAAAGCATCATATACCTAAGAATATGAGTCTTATGAGCATGATTACCATAAAGGAAACTATAAATCCTTCATCCTTTTGTGAACCTTTAATCATTATCCCTAAATTTTATGGTAAAAATGAAATGATGTTGTGATTAATAATCATCACAAAATAAATGTCTATAGCATAACACTTCTCAGATCTCTTTGAAATGATAGTCAACATTTGGATAAGATTACTTCACATAAGCAATGCACTCAATCCAATGAGTTGTTGATAGTTATTAGTCTCAAAATATGTTTAGATATATTTCACAATGAACCTAAATTAGATCAATAAAATGGTGAAAAATGGATAACATGCATAAGGTCAATAGGGGAAACACTTGGTAATAATAAATAATATATCACCTTTTATCTCTAGTTTGTGACTATTATAATTTCATAAGAAGAAGCTTTTTTAGATAAAGAAAATAAAAAACAAACTATTTCTTCAATTATCCCTAAGATACATGATACAAAATATGATATAACTACTAAAAAAATATCAACACATGGTGAAATTTTCTATACATATAATGTTAAAAATAATGAAGAAGATGTATATCATGCAAGTGCAAATGTCACTAAGAGTGTAATGACACAATTACAACATCAGAATTCAATTATCAATCAGACTACAAACTATTCAAAATGATTATTCCTGAGTGGTTGGATGTTTTCTTTATTTATTATTCCCTCTATTATTCTATTTTTGACATAAATATGTACATATGATCTCGTATTGACTATTATTAAATCCCTTTATTTGATTTTATTTGGACCCTTGCATTTTTATTACTTATCCTAATCCAAACATTAGTGACATCTATCCTATGATGATACAACATTTACAGTAGCCTCATATTAGTGCACTTAATTTTTTGGAATCTTATTTTCTCACCCCTAAATATGTATTATTTATACATATTATGGATTAAATTGTGCTTACATGATCATATACATTACATGAACATACACTTATTATTGCTCAATGGGGTGAGACTATTTTTATCTCCACATAATTTATTGAGTTACATTATTGTAATTCACATATATAATGAGGGTAAATTTATTCCCTTCACTTCCTCCACATTTCAATGCTAAATCATTTGGTGTACCTTATGCCCTAACATATGTTTTAAAAAATTTAGATCCCTACCATTATTATATTTTTGTAATGATATTACTTTACCAAATAAGAAGAATAATAACAATATATCATAATGATATGGAAATATAGAAGAAAATATGACTAATATATAATCCACTTCAAGGGGGAAACCTCCCAAATGCTTTCAATAAGAAATGAATACTCCAACATGATGATGAAAAACTAAACCTACCTCATATATATAGTCTATCAATGCCATGGACAACCCATAAGCTGACCTTATAAGAATATGAGTGCATAGAGAAATGTAAAATAATATGCAAAAGGATTATGAAAGCCACAAGTTGGCTACACATATCCTTATACATGCCAATGGTTAATGGCATAGCATGCCCCTCCAATTCAATATAATGTTGTCCTCAATTTTGAATTAATCTCTAATGTTTTTTCATGAATTTTTAATCCTCCTAGGTAGCATCTTCATAAGGTAAAATCTTCCATTTAATCAGATAATCTATAATCATTCTAGACCATAACTACTTAGTGTGTATTTAAAGGACTGCTCCAGGATCAATAATAACTCTCACTTCCTCATCTAATTTTGGTAATTAAATTTTAATGGAGACTCTATATAGAATGACCTTCTTAAGGAAAGATACATGAAATACTAGATGAATGTGAGTGGATGGAGGAAATTCTAGCTTGTAGGCCACACCACCAATTTTTTGCAAGATTTGATAAGGGCCATAATACTTGGGAGACAACTTTTTATCCTTTTTTTTATTTCTTCAAGGACATCTAATTATATGGATGAAAGTGAAAAAATACCTAATCACTAATTTAAAAATTCTTCTCACTCCTATGTTGATCTAATTTTTGCTTCATGTGATTCTAGGCCAAAGCTAAATTTTCACATAAAATAGCAATGACTTCTTGTTGATGTTGAAGGTGTTCCTCCACTAAATGAAACTTTGGGTGGGCCTTAAAGGTTGAAGTCAGGGATAGAATATGGCACACATATAATTTCATCAAAGGATACATTTTTAATGAACTCTACACTAAATTATTTTACCACCATTCAACTAGGGGCATCCACTGATCCCATTTATCCTATTTATCTAACACAAAGAAATGAAGGTAACCTTCTAGATACTTATTGATTACCTTAGTTTATCCATCATCTTGAGGATGATAGGATGATATATGAGTCAAATAGGTTCTAGAACATGCAAATAATTCTATCCAAAAATTACTAGTGAATATGGGATCTTGATCATTGACAATAATCTTTAGATTACCATGTAATTTATGAATTATATTAAGAAAGGTAGAAGATACTATATTAGACACCAATGGTTGAGATAAAGAACAAAAAGTATCATAGTTTTTGAGTCTATCCACAATAACCATGATAAAATTTATACCTTTATATCATGGTAACCAAGTAATGAAATCCATAGACACCTCTTTTCATCATTGCCTAAGGATGGACAAGGGTTGTAAAAGACCTGGGGTTTTAATGGTTTCACAATTATTTTTCTAATAGACCATACATTTGGACACATATTTATATACATCCCCTTTGATTCCTTCCCAAAAAATTCTTCTTGACTCTATGATAGGTTTTCAAAAAACTTGAGTGATCGCCAAGTGCATATGCATGAAGTTCATGAAGGATTTTTTATTTAAGAAGAGAATTCTGACACAGATATAATCTATCTTTATACTATAATGCATTCCCATTCCATGTCAACTTTTCAATTCAATTTAAACCCTATTATATATTTTAAATAAATTCATGGATAGCACTATCATTCTCCCATGCTGACCTTGCTTCTTTGAGCCAGTCTACCTACAAAATGGTCATGGTAATAATGCCTCAACTGATTCATCTCACCTGGATAGTGCATCAGCCACAAAATTTTATTTTCCTTTATTATAGACTATTTCAAAATCAAATCCTAACATTTTTTTCACCCATTTTTATTTTTATTCATAAGACAACCATTATTCTAAAAAAATATTAAGGCTATCATGATCAGTCTTTGCATAAAAGTGATGACCCAATATATAAGGTCTCCATTGTTTGACTGCATGTAGAATAGCTAACATATCTTTCTCATAAATGGGTTTGAGCCAATTTTTACCCTTCAATTGATGACTTTAAAAAATAATGGGCCTACCCTATTGCATGAGTATTTCTCCCATACCATATCGACATGCATCACATTTAACCATAAAATTTAAAAAAAATCTGAAATAGCCAATACTAGAGTGGTGCATAAAGCCATTTTCAATTATTTGAATGCATTGGTAGTTTTATCATTCCATTAGGGGTCCTTTAATAAGGAATTGACTGGTGCTATGATACTACCATAATGTTTGACAAACCTACAATAGTAACCAGTTAACCCCAAAAATCCCCATAGTTTTTTTAGAATCTTGGGAATATGCCACTCCATGATGGCATAGATTTTTTAAGATCAACTTTTACTCCATCATGTGATATAATATGACCCAAATATTCCACTTCCTAGACGTTAAATAGTTTATCATATAATTTATGTTGCTCAAGAACTGAGAGTACCTATTTCACATGATGTAAGTGGTTTTCCCAATTTTTACTATAACTAAAGATGTCATCAAAAAACACAAGTATAAACTTTCTAAAAAATGGCCTAAAACCATATTAATCAAACTCTAAAAGGTGGATGGTGCATTGGTGAGACCAAAATGGATGACCAAAAATTCATAATGGTCATCATGAGTATGGAAAGCTATTTTAGGAATGTCCTCATGAATCTAGATTTTATGATACCCAGAATGAAGATCTAATTTGGTAAAATAAACAACATCACATAATTCATCTAATAAATTATTAATTACAGAAATAAGAAACTTATCTTTGATAGTGAACTTGTTTAGCTCTCTATAATCTAGGCACATCCTCAAAGTTTCATCCTTCTTTCACACCATGACTAATGGAGAAGAATATTCATTTTGGCTATGGTGTATGGTTCCTACCTCCAACAACTCTTGTACCTTTTTTTCAATTTCACTCTTCTAGGCATAAGGATATTTATATGGTCTAATGTTGGGTGGCATATTTTTAGGAATGAATGTGATGGAATAATCATGGGTGTAGCTAGAAAGAAGAACTTTTATCATGGGTTCAAAAACAATCAAATGTTTATCTAATATTTTTTATAAATTAGGATGGGTAGACTACTTAGTTTGTTGAACATAAATAGAAAATAAGCATGCCACAAATCTTTCAGCACCTTTTTTTAGCATTTTGGTCATCTAATATGAGCTAAACAATTATGGATATTTAAGTCTTTATCTCCATAGTTTGAATGGCTTACCTATAAAATGAAAGTGCATGAACAGTTCTTGGAAATTAATCTCAATAGTACCCAATGTGGTAAGCTATTATACTCCCAAGTCTCAGCCATAAGAATAGAAAACATAGGAGAATCAAGCAAATAGTCTCCCATTTCTAACTTAATACTATGTCATTTTCTAGAATAATTAACTATACCACCATCTAAAATCATGACTTGAAATTATAGTGTTGGGTAGATGAAACAATTCAAATGAGCAACCAACTTACTATTGATAAAATTTTATATACTTTCTGAGTCAATCAAAACCATCACCTTTTGTTTCTTAAGGAAACCCACCACCTTAAGAGTCTAAGGAGTATAAATACCTACAAGGACATGGAAAGAGATAGTAGGTTGAGAATATATAACTTTATCCTTGGGTCCTTCAAAACCCTCACTAGATGCCTCCTCATCTTCTTCATCCTCATCATCCCATTCGATGTAAAATAACTTATTTTTAGCACATTGATGGCCTTTGCTCCATTTTTTGCCATAACCATAACACAAAACTTTGACATGCTTCTCCTCAATTTATTATGATGTCAATCCAGTAGGTTGAGGTAGTGATTTAGTTGGGAAGGTGCATTGGTAGCTAGTAGTGAGAGGATGATGTTTACTCATTTCTTTTTCTTCTCCTAAACATGCCCTTGGTATAGCTTCAGATACAGTTATGGGGTTAAATATGTGAACCTCCAATTGGATACTATCTTTTATTCTGTGATGTCCCTTACTTAGGGGCTCGTTTATCTACACAAAAGCTCTGATACCACTGTGATGTCCCCTCCAAAACAGGAAATATAGAAACACAAAAAACTTTGAACAAGATATAACTTCGGTTGAATAAATTCAAAATGATCACAATAATATAGTCTCTGGATAGAAAATTACAAATCTTATCACTTGTCCTTTCAAACTATTACAATTGCAGTCCTTTCTCATGCATATAAATATGAAATACAGTCTTAAAAACCCTGGCTTATCAAAACTGGAAGTGAAAATTGAATTCTGGAAGGTCTCGGCCCTTCTGTGTCGACACACAGTCGCCGTCGTCAGTCGATATCTCACCGACATCGGTCTCTGTTGGTCGGCTTTCTACCAACGTGGTCTTCAGTCGACCGATGTCGATCACTGAAAAACCCTCTATCTGCCGAGGTCGGTTATTGAGCTAATCAATACGGACCTGTACGGACTTTATACGGCCGCCAAGTAAGCATAACTTCCCTATTTTCAACCCCTGATCTGAAATATACGTTTCTAGCATAGACAATCTCTAGCTGTATAATTTATTGAATCAAAACAAGAATAAATAAATACCTGGAATATCTGTAATAACTTCTGTGTGAATTATCTCTCAAACTTGAAATTCTGTGATAACTTTTAGATGAATCTATCTCACACTTTGGCAATAGATCAGCTGATATTCCATAGCCTCTTAATTGCACACACTGAAGAGGGAACATTCTCCAATGCAAATGGAATCCTTGAACCCTAGGCTCAGTCTTCACAAAAGAAATTCTCAAAATCAATATCAATAATCAATGGCTAATGAACAATGGCCTCCATGAGAAACCCTTATACCCTCAAAAAGATATGCTTGCCCTAATTAGGGTTTCTTAAATTAGAATTAGGGTTTCTAATTAAAAATAGGCTAAATAATTAATATTTGATTAAATCAATCAAATATTAATATCTCCCTCAATACATGTCGGATCAATGAACCGATTGAAGCTAGTGAATCAGGGAGTGATTCCACACATAACCATACCATAATAAAGGCACTCTATTACATATCAAATATCCCTAAAAAGTAGGAGCCCTGGCCAAATATGTTTGAAATAACCTGAATGAAAATCAAATGTAGAAATCCTGTGAATCAAAGTCAAGCCAAGCTCCATTATGACCCTCTATCCATCCTATTAGCCTACGAAGGTCGCATAATAGGCTAACCATGAACTCAGAACATGTCAATTAAAAAGGGAACATGACAATCTGCCCCTCCTAAAATTGCTTGCCCTCAAGCAATCACTGAATGACAAATCAATCAATCCACCTGGATCCCAAATATAGTTTTGATCTCCACCACTGTCAATTAACACGACCCCCATGCCATGTCCATCCCAACTCTCATGTAATGGTGTCACATCATCTCTAGTACTAAGATAAGCACTCCAACATCCAATCCATAAATGAAAATCAGCAAGCAAACTCCTTACCTGAATAATATCCGAAACTGGATAGTGAAGACTAGAAATAGTCATATCATCATCAACCTGTGACCTGACTGTAACAGAAATTTGAGTCCTCACCACATGTGACAACTCTTGAACTAAACTCACATCAAGACCAAGCTCGTCCTCATACCTCTCCTGTGTTGGTGCCAATGTGCTCTTGTCATCACCCTCTATCATGTTATGTGGTATAGGTACCTCCATCCGATGAAAAAACATATATCTGAAGCTGCTGCCCCGTATTGCCTTAAGAATATGTGTCTTCCCATCAACATCAAAGAGAACCTCCATGTCCTTGAGACAAAGAGTAACTTCTTCAAATGAATGAAGCCACTTCATACCCAAGACTAAGTCAATATCCCCCATGTTTACCACATAATAATCAACCTTGAACTCATAATTGTTCAAGCGCAATGGGAGGTCTCTAATCATACGCTCACACTTAAGAGTGTGACCATTGGCTACCTTAACACTGATGCCCTCAAAGTCTACAGTAGTGAGCCCACGCTTCTCCACAAATCTAGCATCTATGAAATTATGTGTGGCTCCTGTATCAAGAAGGGTGATAACCTTTTGCCCTACCAAAACTCCACAGAGTCTGAATGACTCATCTGACTGAATACTGGATATGCGTGCCTCCTGAATGTGAAGCTCTAACTCTGCTTCTGCATTAGGCCCTGAAGCCTCTGCCTCTGCCCCCTCAGAACTGTTCTGCTACTCAGAATCCTCAGAATCTGAATCCTCATAGTATACCCACATCATACGATTCACCTTGCCCTTAGGCCTCAAAGGACAATTGTGATGGATATCATATGGTCCTTTGTAGTAGAAGCAAAGCTTCTTCCTACGTAAATCATTAAGCACCTCATGATCCAAAGGTGGTGTTGCCGAATTGGCCTTTGAATCATTTTTTACCCTGGATTTATCTATGTTAAAATCCGGTCTCTCCATATCCCCGTGGGAGTGCTTATGGTCTCTAGAAGAAGTACCTCTAGCGTTAAATTTATTGGATGGGGCTGCCATCTCCATATCACGTGCCTTCTTCATAGCTACCTATAATGAAGGAGGATCAAGGGCTTTGATCCAACCCCTCAATGGCTCTGTCAATCCCTCTATGAAGAGAACTACCAATCTACGCTCTGAAATATTGGGCACCATGACTGCCAATCTCTGAAACTCACCAATGAAGGACTCCAAGTTACCTGTTTGTCTCAACTATGCCAGATCTCAAAATTAAACCTCAAGATCCTTCCTGTCAAACCGCTCAACCAATCTATTCACAAAGTCCTGGTACTCTGTTACCTGATTATGCTAAAGTGTTACCATACCATGGTACCACCAATCATGTGCTACTCCATCCAAGTGCAAAGTGGCGTATTTGATGGAATCTATCTCTGACATTGGTCTCAATGCCAAAAAGGTGTCAAGCTTATGAACCCAAGCTTGAGCTGTCATCTTACCGCTATCGTCAAAAATAGTCAAAGAAAGCTTACCAGTAGCCTTCTGCAGCTCACTGAATTGAACTCTAGGCTTCCTGTCCTGTCTAACCAATCTGTAGTGCTCTCTCCTAAGATTGACAAAACGATCAAAGGTCATCCTCTCTTGGACATGAAGGGGTAATAAGTCCCACTCATCATTTTCAGCCATGTAAACATCTGTAAATGGGTTATTCCCTGCTTCCTCTGCTGGTGCCTCTGGTTCTTCTTGAACAAAAGTAGGACGTGTAGGTCTATCAGCTGTTTTGGAGTGAGTCCACTGTGGCCTCTGATTAACCATAGCACTCTTGTCATCTCTTTGGTCCCCGTTCTGTCCATCAGGTGTGTTCATTCTCTCTATCATAGTCATAAGTGCCTGTAGTGTCTGAGCCATCTACTGTTGGCTTGTCATCATATCACGCTGAAATTCTCTGGTGCCCTGATCAGCATCATACCTATGGCCCCTGGGTGGGCTGCCCTCACGTCTGTCACTCATGATGGTTAGTGGTTGATCTAACACCTGAGTACCTTCAAGCAAGGCTCGCCTGCGTGTGTTATACTTGTGTGGTCCCAACTCTTGTGGCTGCATAAGATCTATACACCCTCAGGCTGGCAGGATTTAGCTCTGATACCACTGTGATGTCCCTTACTTAGGGGCTCCTTTATCTACACAAAAGCTCTGATACCACTGTGATGTCCCCTCCAAAATAAGAAATATAGCAACACAAAAATTTTTGAACAAGATATAACTTCGGTTGAATAAATTCAAAATGATCACAATAATATAGTCTCTAGATAGCAAATTACAAATCTTATCACTTGTCCTTTCAAACTATTACAATTGCAGTCCTTTCTCATGCATATAAATATGAAATACAGTCTTAAAAACCCTGGCTTATCAAAACTGGAAGTGAAAATTGAATTCTGGAAGGTCTCGGCCCTTCTGTGTCGACACACACTCACCATCATCGGTCGATATCTCGCCGACGTCGGTCTCTGTCGGTGGCTTTCTGCTGACATCGGTCTTCAGTCGACCGATGTCGGTCACTAAAAAACCCTCTGTCTGTCGAGGTCGGTTCCTGAGCTGATCAGTACGGACCTGTATGGACTTTGTACGGCTGCCAAGTAAGCACAACTTCCCTATTTTCAACCCCTGATCTGAAATATACGTTTCTAGCACAGACAATCTCTAGCTGTATAATTTATTGAATCAAAACAAGAATAAAGAAATACCTAGAATATCTGTAATAACTTCTATGTGAAGTTATCTCTCAAACCTGAAATTCTGTGATAACTTCTGGATGAAGCTATCTCACACTTTGGCAATAGATCAGCTGATATTCCACAGCCTCTTAATTGCACACACTGAAGAGGGAACGTTCTCCAATGCAAATGGAATCCTTGAACCCTAGGCTCAGTCTTCACAGAAGAAATTCTCAAAATCAATATCAATAATCAATGGCTAATGAACAATGGCCTCCATGAGAAACCCTTATACCCTCAAAAAGATATGCTTTCCCTAATTAGGGTTTCTTAAATTAGAATTAGGGTTTCTAATTAAAAATAGGCTAAATAATTAATATTTGATTAAATCAATCAAATATTAATATCTCCCTCAATACATGTCAGATCGACGAACTGATCGAAGCTAGTGAATCAGGGAGTGATTCTGCACATAACCATACCATAATAAAGGCACTTTGTTGCATATCAAATATACCTAAAAAGTAGGAGCCCTGGCCAAATATGTCTAAAATAACCTGAATGAAAATCAAATGTAGAAATATTGTGAATCAAAGTCAAGCCAAGCTCCATTATGACCCTCTATCCATCCTATTAGCCTACGAAGGTCGCATAATAGGCTAACCATGAACTCAGAACATGTCAATTAAAAAGGGGACATGACATATTCCACCCAAAAATGGTCCATCAAATTTTCTTCAATGATGTCCTCCACACATAAGGATAGATTTTGAAATTGATGAATATAATCTTTCATTATTCTTGTTTGTCATAGTTTGGCTAACTAGCTAAAGTAGTTTTTAGAAACATTATCTCGATAGTGAGACATTAATTCATTAGAGAATACTGACCATGTAATAAGAGAAATAGTCTTGTTATTTTGAGCACACAACCAATGATACCAGATGAATGGCTCAGGTTTCAGATACATACACACCATGACCAGATTTTGAGAGATAGGAATTTGGTTTAGATCAAATAGATTTTCAATTTGAGTGATCCAAGTGAGTGGATCCTTACCATCAAACTTGTGCAAGTACACTTTTAGCAACATCGGTTTCACCCCCATATTAGTGGTGTTAGTGTTAAGAGGAGGACAATAAGGAAAAAGTGGAGGGTTTTTTAGTGTCAAATGAGATGAAAAAATAGCCAATTATGCCATGATATGCTACAACTGATTGTTCACACCATTGAGCTCCCTTTGCATTGTTGACATTTAACTTTAAACTTGCACATTCTTCTACATCAAGCCTTGTAGATTTGAATAAATTTGAGAAATAATCTCTAAAGACATAATATCAGAGGTTTTATACTCTATGGTATTCCCTAAAAGAGTTTTAGGGGTGTCTTTCCCCCTCCCCATCTGTGAGTGTTAAGACCAGCCATAAGAAGGCTTAATGGTGAACCTTATTTTTCCTTATTGACCCAAATTTAACCATAAATAGTTTTAAATATTTCAGCCTCAAATAATAAATATCAAAGAATATAACTAAACTAATTTTCTCCAAGCTTTCCAAAAATGTAAATAAATTTGAAAAATTCTACAAATTGTGAGCTACAAAGCAAATTTATGAAAACCCCTAAAATGGATATAACTTTTACAAAATAGATCTACATGATCTATAATTTTCATGGAAGCTTACTTGAATGTTTTTGTATTTTCAATAAAAAAATGCATTGAAATTCACAACCATTTGAAAGATACAGCCAAATTCCCTAATTTAGGGTTTTTTACCTGATTATGGCCCAAATCGATGTTATGATACCAATTATAATGATATTACTTCACCAAATAAGCAAAATAATATCAATATATCACAATGATATGGAAATATATCATAAAAGATGAATAATATATAATCCACTTTGAGGGGGCAACCTCCCAAATGTTTGCAATAAAAAATGTATATTCCAATATGATGATGAACAAATAACCCTACCTCCTATATATAATCTATCAAGGCCATGTAAAAACCATAGGCCAACCTACTAATCATATAAGTGCATAGAGAAATGTAAAATAATATGCAAAATGTTTATGCAAGACACAAGTTGGCTACACATATCCCTAGACATGCTTATGATTAAGGGCATATAAATTTTCAAATCCTTGCTAATTGTCCTTGATTGACCATATCAATGCATGCCAAATTTTCAAATATTTAAAAAATACAAAAAAAAATCAAAAATTAAAAATCAAGACCTAAACATGACATATTTGCTAGATTTACATTATTCATATATTCTATTTATCACACATTTGGTATATTAAATATCCTTTTCAATACGCACATGTATTACACAATATATATGAGTGATATGTAGGACATTTTGATACCCAGGAGCCATATCAATACTTGGGGCACATCATTTCATATTTTACATTATTATAGGTCATATATTTTTATGAACTTTCCATTTATTGTGTTGATCTACATTGATTTCTTACCCATGTCTTGCTCTTGATTATATTATTTATAGTGATGCATTTCATGGATATGATACTTCTCTATAATATAAAATTATCATTGATTGATAGTGTAGACTCATTTGACCTGATTTATACTTTATTGTTAATATAATTTATAATAGGATAATCATTGATTATAATTTTTGTGGTTCTTTGCTTCTTGTGTGACATTATTTTGACCAAGTGTATCATTTTATGCCTCTTTATTTTCACCCTTTCCTTCCTCTTTTGATTTGTATTAATTAATTATGTCATTACATACCTCTTTATTTTGTCCCTTTCCTTATCTTATTTCTTTTGGTTCAATAGGATTTCATTACATGACTCTATGTTTGGTCCCATTCATTTTTGTGTGATATTTGATTTCTATTGTGTGTGGCACTTAAATTTCTTGACATTGAGTGATATTGTATATGATTTCATTGTGTGTGTGTCATGGCCATGCTATTTTGTGTTTATGAGTGGATAACAATAGTATTGTCTAGTAAGTTTAATTAGTTTGTGGTGCCATGATCCATATCACATACATTCCCTATTTGTGTTTGGTGCCATGATCCATATCAAACACCTTTCCTTCATATTTATTATTCATTGCTTATATCAATTTAATTATTACTAATGTGTGTCTAATTTATATATCTATGTTGAATTGACACTTATATGCCTTCCACTACAATTTTGATATATTTTGTATGACACATTCATACCATGATCAAATATTCTCCACATGTTCATGTTTATAAATGATTAGATCTTTATATATAACATGATATGTTTCACTCTTTTATTCTAAGATGAGTAACTCAAAGGCTACATCCTTTACCTAAAAATGGGATCATTTTATTAGAATTATCATAAATATTTAAGCCTCAATTTACTATGAATTTAGATTTTAGGATAGATTTGAAGATTTAGAGAATTCATATTGGTTTAAAATATTAGTTTTACTCAAATTTTGGTACATATTTTGGTATATTAAGACATATTTTTGGGGTATATGAAATACATATGCACAAATTTTATAATAACATAAGTTACATCTTTTAAAATATTCCAAATAATGGAGAAATTGAGATATATATTTATAACATTATATATCATTTTGGCATATACTAGATTAGACTATGGGGCATGGACATTCTTCATGCACACACATTTTTACAATTTTCTATTTAAGAGAAAGTAATTGATGGTACCAAAGGTTAGATGAAGAATCTATAAGTTTGTTTGCAGTGGGGCATTTACACAAAGTTAGGGGAAAAAATGGGGATACCCATTGACATGTTTTTGTTGAAAATTGAAAAATCTAAACTTATGTAGATAATTAGAGATGGCTACACTCAAAATTCAAGGATGGTGTAAGAACATAAATTATAACATTTTGATTCTAATTTCTAAAACACTTTTTAAAAATGGTTAAGTATAATTACATAAAACATTAGATTTTGAATAGGAACCTCTATTGTTTTAGTAAAATAAAGTAGGTAGCCAGTCGTGCATCCCCTCATTTTTAAGGATCATTTAATATGGTTTAAAACTATTTGGTGAAACTTTAGATAAGATCATATAATTTGTAACTTTTATTTTTTTATAATTTTTTTATGAATATTTTTTTAATGAATTTTACAAGTAAATATATCTTGAAAATTGATATAAAATGATATCCAGTCATGCGGCCCCCTTAACTACCTCAAAACAAAATAAAAACTAGTTTATTTTTAATGCATGTAGAATAAGGCCTAGTTTATAACCACATTTTTTTGTATTTAGATAAATAAAAAGAAGATATGAAAAAATATATAGGCCGTATATTTGTGGCATGTACTAGCCTAAAATTGTTATATTTAGAAATCAACATGGATTGAAACCTTAAAATAGTCTAAAAATTATAAAATTCATATATTTGGAAAGAGGAGAGTGTGTTCATCATCTTGGTAATATTTTTATGAATTGGATCATTAAATTCATAGTGTATTTGGTAATGGAATTTTGTTTTTTCCTCA